>CAUYPK010114849.1:0-57754 GCA_963574355.1 Loris lydekkerianus
TGAGGAAAAGACATACTTCATACTGAGTAAACTGAGTGAATGCTTGAAGATACTCTTCCATTAACTCTGTTCCCCTGTGGCTACTTTCTTCTTTGTGATCTTTATTTAGATACCTGCCCAGAGATTAGTCAGTGTCTAGAAGATGTTTACTACAGAAGTAACTGTGTTGATATGGTAACAGGATATTTCCTTTCAAGTTAATTTCAGATAGGTAAAATGAGGTAATGGTGAAACTAACAGATGATAAAGTGTGTACGTGACTAGAAAGGTATAAAATCAAAACCCTGAATAAAGAATTTGCTACATGCCATCCCATACCATGTAGTCTGTTTCTTGACTTATTACAGGAGCGAGTTTATACCCACGACAAAGCTGCTATTCGTTCGCGTCTCCAGTCACGCAACAGAAAACATCTTAAACCTTAATAGAGAAATGAATATCCAGCTATATGAATCACAAAGAGTCCCAAATAGATCAAATACAAAGAGATCTTTAGCAAGACACATTACATTAAAATTTTCAAAATCAAAGACCAAAGGAAAATTTTTGAAAGCAATGAGAGAAAAGCAAATTGTCACATGAAAGTGAATGTCTAGAAGACTACCAGAAGATTTCTCAGCAAAAACCTTGGAGGCTCAGAAAGAGTACAATGATATAGTCAAAGTATTGAGGGAAAAAATATTCTGTCAACCAAGAATATATACCCAGGAAGGCTGTCCTTCAGAAATGAAGAAGAAATGAAAACTTTCCATGAGAAATAAAAGGTGTGGGGGTTCATTACCACCCTAGTTGCCTTATAAGAAATGCTAAAGGGAGTTCCTTAAGGACATCAAAAATATGAAAGCAAATGAAAGTATAAAATTCAATTTAAAGGTAAAATTATCAAATTTAGTATACCTTAATACTGTAATGGTGGTGCATAAGTCACTTTTAGCTCTAATATAAAAGTTAAAAGACAAATGTCTTAAAAATAACCATTGCTACAATTTGATAATGTATGCACTATATATGAAAGACATAAATTATGATAAGAATAACATGAAGTATATGGGGAGAAGAAGTTACAATTTAGAGTTTTATATATAGTCAACAGTAAGTTATTGTAAGATTAAAATTGACTATAACAACTATAAGACGTTTTATGTAAGCATCATGGTAACCATAAAGAAAAAAAAATCCTATAGCAGATACATAAAATATATAGAGAAAGAAATCAAGGCACAGCACTACAAAAATCAAAAAAGAAGACAATAAGATGGAAAGAATGGAACAAAGGAACTACAAAAGAGAAAAACAATTAACAAAATGGAAGCATTTTAATGTAAATGAATTCTATTCTCCAATCAAAAGACATGAGTGGAAGAACAATAAAAAAATAAAATCAACATCCAAGTATGTGCTGCCTAAAAGAGCCCAACCTTACCTTTAAGAACATACACACACATATAGGAGAAGGAGGAGGTCGTCATATAAACAGGTCCTTTCAATTCATCAATTGGAAATGCATGTGCACCCAACATCTGAATATCTAGATATATATATAACACACACTTTAACAAAACTGAAGGGAGAAACAGATGGCTATCCGATAATAATATGGGGCTTTAATATCCCACTTTTGACAATGGGTAGATCATCCATTCTGAAAACCAACAAGAAAACAATAGATTTGAACAATACTACAGACCAAACGGACCTACCAAATACATACAGAACATTCTGTCCAAGAACAGCAAAATACACAATTTTCAAGCCACATAAGAAATGTTTTCCAGGATAGAGCATATGTTAGGTTATAAAAAGTCTTAACAAATTTAAAAAGACTAAAATCACACAAAGTATCTTTTCCAACCTTTATACAACTGGAAACACAAAAAGAGGAAAAAAATTGAAAATCCACAAATATGTGAAATTAAACAACACACTTTAACATTCAAAAGGTCAAATAAATCAAAAAGGAAATTAAAAAAAATCTTGAGACAAATGAAAATGGAAATGTGCTGGGTGAGGTGGCTCATGCCTGTAATCGTAGCACTCTGGGAGGCTGAAGAGGGTGGACTGCCTCAGCTGATGAGTTCCAGACCCGTCTGAGCAAAAGCAAGACTGCGTCTCTACTAAAAATAAAAAAATTAAGGCAAAAGGATCACTTGAGCCCAAGCGTTGGAGGTTGCTGTGACCTATGACACCGCAGCACTCTACCCAGGGTGATAGCTTATGACTCTGTCTCAAAAAAAAGAAAAAGAGAGAGAGAGAGAGAAAGAGAAAGAAAGAGAGAGAGACAGAGAGAAAAAGAGAGAAAGAAAATGGAAACAAAATACAACATACCAAAAATTATGGAATTCAGCAATAGCAATTCTATAAGGCAAGTTTCTAGTGATAGGTGCCTATATAACAGAAAAGAAAAATCTCAAGCAACCTAACTTTATACCCCAAGGAATTAAACAAACAAACAAACAACAAAACAGTAACTAAGCCCAAAGTCAGCAAAAAATGGAAATAGTAAAATCAGAGCAGAACTAAATGAAATAGAGACCAAAAAACAATAAATAGATAAATAAAACTAAGAGTTGGTTTTTCACAAAGAACAAAATTGACAATCTTTTACCTAGACTAAGAGAAAAGAGGGAAGACTCGAACAAAACTATAAACGAAAGAGAAGACGTTGCAACTGACACCACAAAAATTCTAAGAATCAGAAAAGGGTACTATGAACAATTGTATGCTAACAAATTGGATAACCTAGCAGAAATGGATAAATTCCCAGAAATATACAACCTACCAATATTGAACCATGAAGAAATAGAAAACCTTAACAGACCAATAACGAGTAAGGAGATTGAATCAGTATTCAAAACACTCCCATTAACAACAGTAAAAAAGCTGAAGATTAGATGACTTCATGGCTGAATTCTAACAAACATTTAAAAGAAAACTGAATACCAATTTCTCTTTAAAAGTCTTCCAGAAAAGTAGAGAGAATACTTTCTAAGCTCATTGTATGAGGTTAGCATCACCCTAATATCCAAGCCAGATGCAGCCATTACAGGCAAAGAAAACTACAGGCCTGTATCTCTGATGAACACAGATGCAAAACTCCTCAGTAAAATACTAGCAAACAGAGGTCAACCACACATCAAAAGATTATATATCATTACCAAGTGGGATTCCCCTCAATGCAAGAATGGTTTAATATATGCAAATCACTTAATGTGATAAAGTACATTGACAGAATGAATAATAAGCACCATGTGATCATCTCAATAGACGCAGAAAAACAGAAGAAAATTTCCTCAACGCAATAAAAATCACTTATGAGAAATCCATAGTTAACATCATAATCAATGGAGAAAAATGAAAAGCTTTTTTTCTCTAAGATCTGGCAAGCTATTCACTCTTCACTACTTTCAATACAATACTGAGGTTCCAACGAGAGCAATTAAGCCAGAAAAAGAAGTAAAAGGCATCCATTTAAGACAATTTAAGGAATTAAGTTGTCTCTGTTTGGAAATGACGTAATTTTATCTATAGGAAATAACTAATTGGAAAGATATCCCATGTTCATGGATTGGAAGAATTAATATTGTTAAAATGCCCATATTCCAATTTCCAAATTCAATGTAATCCCTACCAGAATTCCAATGACTTTTTTTTTTTAAGGGAGTAGAAAAAGTTCTAAAAATTCATGTGGAACAATAAAAGATGCCAAATAGCCAAAGCAATCTTGAACAAAAAGAATAAAGCTTAAGGCATCACACTACCTGACTTCAAGATACACTACAAAGCTCTAATACTTGTCGAAAGAGCACGGGACTGGCATAAAAACAGACACATGTATCAGTGGAACAGAATAAAAGTCCCAGAAATAAATTCATGTATTTACAGTCAATTGATATTTTACAAAGATGCCAAGAACACACACTGGGGAAAGCACAGACTCTACAATAAAATGGCATTTGAAAAACTGGATGTCCACGTGCTGAAGAACAAAACTGGACCCTTATGTCACACCATCTCTAAATATCAACTCAAAATAAAACTTTCACATAATACCTGAAACTATAAAACTACTAGAAGAAAACACAGGAAAAGAGCTTCTCGACATTGTTCTGGACAAGGATTTTTTGGATATGACCCCCAAGGTCACAGGCAACAAAAGTAAAAATAGGCAAATGGGATTCCATCAAACTAAAAGCATTCTTCCCAGCAAAGGAAATAATCAATACAGTGTAAAGACAACCTATGGAATGGGAGAAAATATTTGCAAACCTGATAAAGGGCTACTATCCAAAATACATAAGGAGTTCAAATAGCACAAAAGCAAGAGAAGAAATAAACTGATTAAAAAAACGAACAACAGCTAACTAGGTATTTAACTAAAGAACATGTATAAATGCCCAGCAAGTATATGAAAAAGATGGTCAATCATCAGGGAAATGCAAATTAAAACCACAATGAGATACACCTCACACCTGTTGGAGTGACTGTTATCAAAAGATAAAAAATAACAAGTGTTGTTGGCAAAGCTGTGGCGACAAAGGAGAAAATGACAAAGTGTACACTGATGGTGGGGATGTAAATTAGTACAGTCATATGGAACAGTACGAAGGTCCTTCCAAAAATGAAAAATAGAATGCTTTATGATCCTCAAATTCCACTTTTGAGCACATAACCAAAGGAAATAAAATCAGTACAGTGACGAGGCATCAGACTCCCATGTTCACTACAGCCTGTTCACCAGAATTAATCCAAGTGTTTGTCAACACGTGAATGGATAAAGGAAGTTGGTACACAGCATGTGCGCACAATGAAATACTATTCAGCCTTTTAAAAAGAAGGAAATTCTATCACCTGCAGGGGATTCTGAGTCAAGTTCAGAAATCCAAATATTGGATCATCTCACTTTTACATGGGATCTAACATGTCAAATTCATAAGAGAGTAGAGTGGTGAATGCCCAAAAATAAGAGTTGGAAGAAATGAGATGTTGGTTAAATGGTACAATTTAAGTTAGGATGAATAATTTCGAGAGCTCTGTTGTACAGTATAATGACTATTGTTAATAATCATGTATTGTATACTTGAAACCTGCTATGAAATTAGACCATAAATGAGTTGACCACAAAAAAATGGTTAAGTATGCAGGGTGATGGATATGTTAATCAGAGGATTTAACCATGTCACAATGTATATACACAGCAAAGCATCACTTCAAACACTGTAGATATATATAAGTTTTCATCTGTTAGTTATGCTTTAATGGCACTTATGGGAAAATAAATAAATATCAGCCATCACAAGTGGAGACACATCTCCCAAGGGAAGTCTGAGCAGGATGAGAGGGCACATGTGATGGTGGGGGCTGTAATCTGGACAGGGTGGTCAGTAAACTGGGCCATTAGCTATCTGGGGAAGGACAGAGCTTTGCTCCAGTGACTGTGGGTTAAGCACAGAGACAGATTAGAACACTGTCCTTGGAGCCTTTTGGTCTGAGCAGGGCTGAGTTCCTGAGAAATGCAGGATTCATGCCTGGGGAAAGCTTTCTGCTTCGGGGTATGAGCAGGTGAGGTTTCTGACTGAGGAGGCAGTAGGCATAATGAGGAGGTCTTATAACTATCCCAAGCTTCACCCCAAGAAACCCCAACAGGTGCTTCTCAGAAAACAAGCAAATGACAGACCTGGCTTCTTCACACATGAACGGTGCATGTGAATTGACCAGTATGTGTGTGTTGTGTGTGCCCTTTAGTCATCTCACAGGATAAATGCTCATTCAATTTGTGCCCAGGAGAAAGGAAAAAAAAATATTTAACTTCTACTCAAAAATGTTAAAGAGGAAAGTTCTCCTCCCCTATCTTTTTGGCAATTCTACTGCATTCAAAAAGCTAGCAGATTTCTCATCTTGAAGTACAGGGTTAAATAAAAAATTCAAAACCAGTGATGGAACAGCTGTCTTAAGTGATAATATCTATGGAAAATAGACTGGATTAGCCAAGCAGCATCCCGAGAAATATGTATATCATCATGATTGCCTCCCATTTATAGCCTAGCCTCTTGGGAGGGTACTGATCAGGGCTGCCAGAGAGGATAAATCAATTCATTCCAATTAGGCTTGGTGACTTTACCACTTGCACTTCGAGAATCAGGCTGGAATCACTTTGAAAAGAGATCCTCTCTCTTCTCCTCTCTATTTAAACAGAAGCCTCTGTCATAAACGCATGGAAAATGTGTTTTGGCAGCTGAGTCAGTGGTAATTGTAGAGAGTTGAATGCTCACAATTTTGCAAGCTTTGCCACAGAGACACAGGGCAGTCAGAATAGAGGGACTGGATTGGAGCATTCAAGCGCACTGCAGCCCTGTCACCTAGCCTAGCTGCAGCCAAAGAGCCTTCTGCTTGAATTCCCCCTGGACCCTGCATGCCGTATTTGTTCACAAATCAATTTCTGGGTGGGAGAAGACAGGCGATGGGGGTGAGCTGTAATTAAACCTCATTCTGCCCTTCCCATTTGTGCAGTTTGGTTATCCAGTTTGAACAATGCACTCCAGAGGTTTCCCTGTTGCCTGGCAAGGCCAGGGAGAGGGGAGCCAAGCTTCTTAGACCCAGGGCTTGGGCAGCTCCCAAATCAGGAAGGACATATGAATTCTCATCGCATGTCTGCCAGCCGCCAGGCCCCCAGAACACAGATAACAGCCTCTCCAGATTCCCTTTTAAAAAGATGAGGAAGTTGCTTAATTTAATCACTATGTGACTCTTGTGAGTAAAAAAACTAAACTTATTTTTCTTCCTCCCACTGCAGTGAATTAGACTAATTCTGACATGGCTTCAATTACTTATATTATCGTCGTCAACACCAATCGAGTCTCTAAAACTTTTCGCACACTTAGACCGTGCCTTGTGCAACATCACGCTGTCTTTGCATTTCCACTCACAGATAAGAAGTAGCATTTTTTCCCCTATATTTGCAGGCCCTGGTATACCCGTGGATCAACCAAATTCATAGCATTTATTCACTTGAGGTGAATCATACAAATTGCTGACCTGTTTACCAAGACACTGACACCCCGAAAAATGTGTCCCAGCCCCGGGCAGATACCACACACCAGCTGGGAGGGACTCAGGGCAGCAGAGAACACCATCTATCAAATGCAGAGCAGACACTTCAAACACCCTTCAAGTGTCTCCTTCCCCTGCCCCTGCAGCACATCAGCTCTGAGAAGAGCCAGGATCTCACTGTGACTTGCTACAACATGCAAGACAGTCTTTTGGGAACCTTCGCCTTATACATGCATGGCTGCCAACCTGCCCTGCGCTGGTGCAGAGGGGAGGGAGAAATCAGAGTCCCAAAGAACAAAGCAAAGGTTGCGTTATCCGGGAGCTCCCCTCCTTCCTGGGAAGAGGGCCCCCTCCTGTTACTCAGGGTTACTGCCAGTACAGGACAGGGGCTCAGGGTACACCTACAGAGTCCAGCCCCACTATCACTCTCCTGACCCCTAGACCGGTGTGCAATCACAATGTCACATCTTTTACAATACTTTTCTAAACTTGCAATTATATATTTGAGTATTATTGGATGATTACCTGCCTCCCCTGTAAGGCTGGAAGTTCCCTGCAGGCAAGAACTGGATTCATTTTTGCTCACTATCTAATCTCTCACACAGTAGCAGTGTGCTCCATAAACATCAGTCAAGGGGTGGATGGATGAGCAAAGGGACACGCAGAGGCAACACTGACCAGCTGGTGTCTGTTGCCACAGGGTTACTTCAGCAACCCTCTAAGAATACTTACAAAATACTTCTTAAAAGTATGAAAAATCACAATTCTCTCTCAATTGCAAACCCACAGCTGAAGCTATAAGGAAAAAAAGAAGTCAGATTACAGTATATCTGTGTATGTGTAGGCTGTTGTTATAGTTGATGTCAGATACAGTGGCCTGCAGGATGGAAAGGAGTCCTCTATAGAGATTTAATTATTTTTGACATTTTCATGCAGTAGAAGCAGTGGCTGACTTCATTCCGATGAGCTTCTGACAATCCCTAACTTCTGGTTAACAAAGCTTCCTAGTGCATCTGAGTGTGACACAGGCCATTGTGGCCCACAGAGACACCTTCCTTGGTATTGATGTTAACACAGATAACAAGGCATCCCTGCCAGACTCAATGCTAATCCAGGGAGACTTGGGCTCGCCAAACCCCCTCGTTTCTTTTTTTTTTTTAGAGACTGAGTCTTACTTTGTCACCTTTGGTAGAGTACTGTGGCATCACAGCTCACAGTAACCTCCAGCTGTTGGGCTTAGGCAATTCTCTTGCCTCAGCCTCCTGAGTAGCTGGGACTACAGGTGCCCGCCACAACCGGCTATTTTTTTGTTGTTGCAGTTTGGCCGGGGCTGGGTCTGAACCCGCCACCCTTGCTATATGGGACCGGTGTCCTACTCACTGAGCCACAGGCGCCGCCCAAACTCCCTCATTTCTAAAGCAGCAAACAGGACAATCTTCTGATTGCAAGAGTGAATACCCAAGTCAGCAAGACCCAGACTCCACATGCTAGCACTGTGGGTTTCCAGCCTCATCTCCAATTATCCCCCCACTTGTGTCTGCTGCTCCCGACAGGTGACCCACTCACTTCTAGAGAATCTCCATGAAGGCAGAAACACGCAGCTGGTCCTCACAGGGGCTTCCCAGCTGCTAAGACAACATTGGCTTTATGGGGGGCTCTGAGCATACAGAATTGACCAAACAAACAAATTCCCACCCCACAGGCCTGGGACACATAGTCAAACCAGTCATAGTCACACTCTGTGGAACATGTTCCTACCACTTCTGGTTCTTCTGCTTGTTTCTGAAATCCTTTTGCGTAGATGGTAATTTTCCATTCCTAACAATTATTCCTCGACTGCCACAGCCATCGTAACCTGGGGTCATTAAGGAACAGCCTAATAGAAAACTGAGACACTGCCTTGATTTTCTTTTTAAGTCCCCAATTACATAGACTCTTGGGGTCTATAATTAGCTCACGGCCTCTTTTTTTTTTTTTTTTTTTCTTTAGGAGAGGCGCAGGCTCCTTCTCAAGCTTTGGGTGATACTGATCACATTTGGCTCTTTCCATCACAAACGCTATTGATCTCTCTTCCCGGAGACCTAGCTCTTTAATTCCAGCAACCATGGAATGAGAAAGCAGACAGATGAAGGAAATAAATACTTGCAAAATGAAGAAAGACTGAGCCTTGGGACCTTCATGTCTGATTACCAAGTCTTCAGAGATCTGCCTGGTCCCGAGCATTAATACTGGATGGAAGGTAAAGGAGAGAAAGGTTTAAACTTTATAACAACACAGAGTATCTCCAACAAAAATGGCTCATTTAGCCCCAAATTCAAAATGGAAAGGTCACATCAGTTCAATTTTTCCTTCATTTATGTAACAAACATTGTCCGCCATATTGACCGAGTTTAACCAGATCACATTTACCTTTTGCAAAGTCAATTAACTTGGTTTTATTTTCCATGAAGGGCTAATTTATAGCCCCTGGCTTAGGCTTTAAAACAGGAGTCTTGCTTGGGCTACTGAGAGCTTCCATGCCTTATTTATTTCGCCCAGAAAACTTTTTTCTCTCTTTTTTTAAATTTTATATAGGCTAGGCTGTCCCCCAGGGTGGGTCCATGACTTGGTCACGACCAAGGAATGCCAGAGGATGACCGAACTCTTGTCCAAATTGTGCCCACACTCAACAGCTGCCTCTGGCTCTGCAGTGCTCTCATTCCCAGGAAGCATCCTCCCTCCAGAACCTTCTCCCACACCACTCTGAAGTGAGAAGTTCCAAAAAGAAATGATTCCTTAAACCAACGGTCAACAAACTATTTCTGTAAAGGGGCAGAGAGTAAACACTTTGGTTTGGCTGTGGGTCTGTCTCTAGAAGCCCCTCCACCGTCACGGGCACGAAGGCAGCCACAGAGAACCCAGAAACACACGAACGTGGAGCTGTGTCCCGATACAATTTCACTCGCAAAAATGTCAGCGAGCAGATTTGGCCCAAGGGCTGTCATTTGTCATCTTGTTTTCCATTCTGCTTCCTTCTCATGAAAGGGCTTTTCTGCAAACGGAAAGAGCCCAGGCAGTGAGGATGGACCACAAACAGATTTATCCTGGTCTCCCTTCAAGACACATGGGCGGAAGTTCAAGATTCATGTGAGGACAAAGCACTGGACTTTCTCTTCATGTTTCTTCCATTAAGAGATAATTTACATGAAAGAAATGCACAGATTTTAAGTGTACATTTAACAGATTGTGAAAAATGTTGACACCCACCCCTCAGCTCAAGAAACAACATTCCCATCGCCCTAGAAATTTCCCTTGTGCAATCAAAGACCCGACCTCCACCTCCACTAGCTTAACTAACCATTCTAGAACTTCACCAAAATAAACTCAAGCAGATCAGATTTGGGGGTGTTGTGGCCCAGTCACACTGCCAGGAAATGCTGTGCCTTCACTGTCCACGCCGTCTGACCACAGGGCTGTGGTACATGGCACAAACGTGCCATCTTTGCCCCTCATCTTCACAACAGGGACCTGCTCCCCCTGACCTCTAACATCAAGCTCATTTCTAATCAGAAAGAGAAGAAACACTTCAGCAGTGCCTAAATTAGAAAGGACGCACTCTAACGTTATCTTTCTCATCACATTTCCATATGGATCAGCCCCAGTCCCACACACACTCACTAAATGCCCACCTTGGCTCAGCAGAAAACGGGGAAAGTATGCAGACTCCAACCCTGCTTCACCAGAATCCCAAGTAGGCAGCCCTGGCAAATTCTCTAGAAACCAGACATGTGTTTCTCCTGAGCATTTCAGCTGCCACGTGACGGACAGGCCTGTGGCATTTCCTCCTAACACTGGACTGCATAATTAACACCCAGGGTTATTTTTCAATGCCTGCACCTGGCACTTTTAATTTAATTATCTCTCCATTTCTACAATCCACTGCACGCTGGTGACTGCTCCACCTGGCCATCCTTGCCCCAAATCTCCACTCGCCTGCAGGACTTTTCATCCAGAAATAATTAGGAACACAGGGCCCTCTGTCTCGTGGCCAATTCAGCTGTGAACGCTACTGGACCAAGAGGGAAGTTTTATCTCAAACAAATGAAGTCAGCTCGCAGCAGTGTTAAAGGGATAGGGTTGACTTCCAAGTACTTCTGCTGAACTGGGAGCTCCCCAAAAACGTGGCAATGACCTTTCAGAAAACCTGGAACACTCTGGTTCTGGGAATATCCTTTTCCTTTGGCTTTTTCACAAAGGAGAGGGAAATAATTAATTGGAATCAGCCTCCCAGTAAGGCCACCCAAGTACCTATGCTAAGTACACATGGGCACAGCAGGGCAAAAGGCAACCAAGAGATGACCCTGGAACCTCATTTTGTCCAATAATTTCAATTACGGTACTCCCTCTACCCATCCTTCATGTTACTATTATCCACCAGAATAACCATAAAGTAGCCGTCTTGAACACAGAAGGCTTCTATTTTTCCTTTTAAAGTTTGGTCTTGTTGAATATTGCAACTAGCACCTAAAATACCATTCTCAAATTTGCATAAAATTACAAAAAAAAAAAAATACAGTAGAACACTCATAGCTGACCACCTCCCTACCCTGACCACCTCCTTAGGTTGACCTAATTTTCACAGACCGGACACACGCCACATGTACATATCAGTACAGTAGGTCTGGTTCCTTATGTTGACCACCTCTATATGTTGACTGGTTTGTTGCAGTCCCTACGGTGGTCAACTTACAGAGGTTCTACTATAAAAAAAATTATAAGAACTATGAACTGGGATACACGACACGCCCCCGAGGCAGCCCTATTTCCCTCTTTTCCGCACTTGCATATATTTCTTTCAATGGGTACCACACACCCTTTCCTACACACACTTCTTGTATTGGGTAGAATGGCCCAACTTTGATAACTAGTTTTATTTATTTTCATTTATTTAATTTTTTTTTGAGACAAAGTCTTACTCAGCTGCCCTCAGTAGAGTGCCATGGCGTCACAGCTCATAGCAACCTCAAACTCTTGGGCTTAATTGATTCTCTGCCTCCCAAATAGCTGGGACGACAGGCACCTGCAACAACACCCAGCTGTTGTTGTTGTTGTTGCAGTTGTCACTGTTGTTCAGCTGGCCCGGGCTGGGTTCGAACCCGCCAGCTCGGTGCATGTGGCCAGCACCATAACCGCTGTGCCACGGGCACTGAGCCTGATAACTAGTTTGAAATGAGAAAGGCAGGCTGTCTTCAGCATCTTCTTTTTATTTCCATCTCTCTCAAGACAAGGGAAACTTCTAAACAGGTAGAGGAACTGTGGAGATCTGGCCTCATTTTAAAAAGACCTCCTCACATGGAAGGAGGTGAATCCTAGCTCGCCTTTGCCAGGTACAGAAAAAAATTTCTCAGGACATGTTGATGTGCTTTCTTCAGCTTCTCTGCTTTTCAAGAGTGTTCCAAAAAGTTACAAAACTCCGCGCCACGGATGCCTCAGCAGCTCCCCACGGCTGCTTGCCAGAGGCACAGCCCGGGCTAGAGAGGGCCAGGCTGCCCGGCCTCCTGGTTTGACAGATGGCTTCATTTCCAAGTCACAGCACAGAGGTGGCCACAGCACAGTTCCCATGATTTACAACATCTGTCGTGGAGTTTGGTATGACGCTTCCTCCTCTCACAGAATGTGAGGCCCTCTGCAGAGTAAATGCAGTCACTTCATGAACTCTGTACCCTATCTGGGCCCCATCTGGCTTCCCCAGCCAGCAGCCCTGACAGTGGGGTTTTCTCCAGGGTCTCTGCCTGTACCACCTCCATTCCTGGCAAGTTCTCTTCACAGATAAAAAGCTAATCTGTGAAGCTGGTGGGGGAGTATACAAGTAGGTGCCGGCTGATTTTCATTCTCCTCAAAATAAAAGAAAGCAAAGGAGGGAGGAAGACCACGGACCCTAAACGCAGGCTGAGTGCCACAACGTGAGCGAGGCGGGGGGAGAGGGATCATCCTCAGCCTCAGAACATAGCCTGACTCATCTCTGAGGAGCTTAGCAAGCCTTTACCATGCCAGGGGTATCCAACCCATGGCCCGCAGGTCACATGGGAATTATGTGAGGACGTTCTTGCTCACCTGTGGTGGCAGATATCATGAAAATTATGCACAGACTTTTATCATATTTCATTAGTGTTTGTGTATTTAATGTTTGGTCCAATACAACTCTTCTTCCAACGTGGCACAAAGAGCCAAAAGACTGGACATCCCTGTATCCAGAAGGAAGATGAGGAAAGCCAGGATTTGCTGCTCAAGAATCAGAGTATCTGAGGTGGGTAGATCACCTGAGCTCATGAGTTCAAGACCAGCCTGAGCTAGAGCGAGACACCATCCCAAAAATAGCCGGGCATGGTGGTGGGTGCCTGTAGTCCCAGCTACTCGGGAGGCTGAGGCAAGAGAACCCCTTGAGCCCAAGAGTGAGAGGTAGCCCAAGAGCTATGAGCTATGATGCCAGAGCACTTGACCGGGGGTGAAACAGTGAGACTCTGTCTCAAAAAAAAAAAAAAAAAAAAGAAAAGAAAGAAAGAAAGAGAAAGAAAGAAAGAAAGAAAGAAAGAAAGAAAGAAAGAAAGAAAGAAAGAAAGAAAGAAAGAAAGAAAGAAAGAAAGAAAGAAAAAGAAAGAAAAGAAAAAAAAAAATCAGGGTATCGTTTAGGCTCTCCCAGAAGTAGACTCGAGGCAAGGATTTTGATACAAGCAGTAGCTTTGTGAGGTGAAGGTGGGTCAGCAGCAGGGTGGGGAAGCTAGGGGAGGGCAGACAGCCTGTAAAGCAGTTCAAAGTCTATCCCTGTGGATTCCTGGGGGCTTAATACCAGTACGAACTCTGGGGAAAACAAAAAGCACAAGGACCACGTGCCTTCCTGTCATCCCACTGAGGGTGAGGGAGCTGCCGTGTTTATGCACCAACTGTTACTGCCACGGGCTCTGGGCCACTCCAGAAAGCATATAATTCCTCTGACTTCTAGTCCACCACAAGGCCAGGCAAGGCACCCTCGGATGGAATGCAAGTGCCTGCTAACAGGGGAAAAGGTTGTGAGCAGGGCAGTGGAGCCTCTCAGGCCTGTGTTCTGCTGCTGACCAGAGCTATAACTCAGATCCCTCAACTACACTGACCTACACCTGTGCTGCCCATATAGAAACAGTGCCACCATACCTACCCCAAGTGCTTCTGGTGAGAATTAAGTCAGATGATACTGTAGAAGTACCATGCAAATTATGAATCCATTAACTGTCCCATTAATGGGACAAACCATTAACTGTCAAACCATTAACTGTCCCAAGCCTGAATCAATGTCTGGGAGCCCACTGGGGCCCAATGCTCCAGGAGAGACACTCAGTCTCATTTTCAGGAGCAGGAATCCAGCCTGCTTCATCAACATCACAGCTCAGGGGAAGCACTCATCGTATTAACAGGGTTACGGTTACTCAGGCAAGACCAGAAAGAAAAGGAGACTTGAGAGTGAGAAGAGGGGACAGCCTAACTCAGGGTGACAGTAGAATTATATCTCAGGTCAGGTAAGGAGAGAAACTGGGGAACCTCCCCATTTTCAAAGAATGATGGGGATTCTTTGCTTTATCCTCAGACATAAACAAGCCATCACTCTCCACTTCCCCAGTCTGAGGCCTCTTTACCTGGGCCTCAAGCAAAGACATTTGGCATCAAAGTAGCCATGCCACCTTAATGGTGATGTCAAATGATGTGAAAACTGGCATGGGTAGCTAGCTAACAACTACATGGATAAGAAAATCTCAATACAATTAGTCACCTCATTTAAGAGCCTTAATGAAGCTGTAATTAACCTAGAGACAGGACTCTGAGAAGTTCTCATGGCAACCGTGCTGGTCATCCAAGGGTCCCCCAGGGTGACTCCAGCATTCAGGGAAGGTACAAGGGAGACTGCTCCCAGCCCCAGAGCAGCCGGCTCAGGGTAGGCAGCAAACAGCCCTGTCCTCCATCTGGGCCCCTCACTTTTGCCCCTGCTCTTCTTGGTTCTCTGTTGGGGGTTTGCAGATCACAATGCTTCATACTCTTGTTCTTCTAGTGAAGAAACAAGGCCCAGAGACTCGGAGTGACGTCCCTAAGCTATGTGGTATGTTCGAGAGGAGGATCACAGCCAGGGGTCCCTGCCAGGCCTTCCCCCCTTGAGGCCTCCTTCCCCCTTCTCAGAGAAATCCAAGTCTTCTCTCTATCCCCCCCTTTTTTCTAATTTTATTCCTCTTTGGTTTTCTGAACTTTTGACACCATAAGCCCATAAACCCATGTAGCACACGTTGCTCCTCCCAGCCCCCATCCAACTTCCCAACCAGAGGCTCAGCCCTGGGTGCTGCCTTTGTGGGAGGTGATGGTGGAACTGACAGTGGGGCTGACACTAGCCAGGACAAGGAGAGGCCTCCAGTGGAGAGCTTGGTTTCCTTCGAAGTTTGCTGAGGGTGAAAGGAGGTTGTAGAAGTCAGATCCTTTCTCAGGAACTAAACACCAGCAGCAAACAAAACCCAGACCTAAAATTATCCCTGGGCAAGCACAGAGTGGGGCAGGAGCAGGAAGCCCACCGGCCGGCCCCTGACCAGAGTGAATGGCCAGGATCTCTAATAAAAAGGGGCCAGATAAATCACAAAGCTAAAGGATTTTTTTGGTAACTAAGTGAGGCACGGGCCTCTCTGTGCAATTCGTTTCTTTTTTGGTCCCATCCAGCCCTGGGGCCACCACAGGAAATGGTGGATCAGAAGAACTTTCCATAGACAGGTCCAAATATTTGCCTTCTGATGCCACCTGATTAAATCTGTAACTCTGGCCACCACAGAGAGAGATGGAATTTGCTGGCTGCTCCAGTGTCCTTTGCTTGGTGGTGCTGAGCTCACAAATAGAAAGCTTCCCTGTTGTTCCTGTTTTTTTGGTTTCTCCCTGGAGACACTTCTTTCCTGCTCTGTGGCTGCTAGTAACTGAGGTGGCTGGTGGAGCTTAGACAGAGGAATCCCAGTGCCCCCACTCTGGTAGGATGAAGGCTTGGTTCCTCTGGTTGTTGATTTGTTCCCTATTTCACTCCAAAAGAAACAGTTGAATGGTACACTGAGTCTGCCCCCAGACAGTGCTAATGAGGACGAGGTCACAACCTTTACCCCCACATGAGCCTTTTTGGTTTTCTGGACTTGTCTGTAAATTTTCTCTTTGTTCTCTGAGAATATCCCTCACCCTCAGAGGGCAGGTATGGCTGAATAAAGTGTTGGTGGGCCATGGGCACTCCTATTCTCCTGTGCCTCACATGGCCTCCTTGAGATGCTTCCCTGACAGTCTCTTCATATTCTCCTTCCTGCCTTTCCTTAAATTCTGCCTCCTACATGATTTAGAAAAACCCAAGCAAACACAGGTTTACAAGGTCTGACAATTAAGTATGTGAGATGGCAGTGTAGGTGCCACCATGCACTTATGTTGGCAGCACTGTACAAACACCTCAGTAAAGTTTCATAACCTTGGCATATCTGCGTCCCACAGCTGTGTTCATGTCCATATGTAGTGGTGTCTTTCTGAGTGGTGTTCATTATTGTTGTTGCGTGTTTTTGTGTATCATCGTGAGAATGTCAGAGCTTGAATTAGGGCAAGAGACATTAAATTTCTCGTTGAACTTGGCAAGAGTGGAAATGAAATTAGGGACAAGTTAGTCCAAGTTTATGGGGATAATGCCATGAAGAAAACTGCAGTGTGCAAATGGATTAAATGTTTTTCTGTGGGGAGAGAAAGTATCACTGATGAAGAGAGGTCAGAGACAGCCAGTAATGAGCAGAACTGATGAAAACTTTACGAAATTCTTTGAATTGGTTGTCAAAATCATTGTCTGACTGTGAGAAGAATAGTCTCACAGATAGAGAAACATGAAAATCTTACTGAAAATCCAGGCATGAGAAAAGTGTGTATAGAAATGGTCCAAAAGGAGCTCACCAATGAACAAGAGCAAAGGAGAGTCAAAGTTTGCCAAGATCTTTTGCAGAGGAAAGATGATGTTTTGGGTCATGTTATCACTGGGGATGAAACAGGTGTACTACCAATACAATCCTGA
Organism: Loris lydekkerianus; assembly: GCA_963574355.1. Lineage (NCBI taxonomy): Eukaryota > Metazoa > Chordata > Mammalia > Primates > Lorisidae > Loris > Loris lydekkerianus. Next base: position 17,114 of record CAUYPK010114849.1, read on the forward strand.
AACAAAGCATCAAAGTGTACAGTGGAAGTCAGCCCACTCTCCACAACCAAAAAAGTTCTGTCAGTCCAAATCAAGAGTCAAAACTATGTTCCTAAACTTTTTTTGATATCAGAGGATTGTTCATTATGAATTTGTACTAACTGGACAAAAAGTTAACCACATTTACTATGTGGAAGTTCTCAGAAGGCTGTATGAAAAAGTTAGATGAGAGCTGCATTTCCTGTCTTGAGCAAAAAGTCCTGTTTCCTCGACCTGAGTGCTAGTTGAGAGAGCTGGTAGCATGTTCCTGCCTCCTACTTCTACTGCGCAAGACTGGCAGGGAATCCTCACTTCTTCTGATTTGGAAGCAGAGGTCTTACAGTGTCTAGAAGCTTCCTGGCATGGAAGAGTGGTTTTAAAAGTGACAAATACGTTCTCCAGCCTTTGTGGAACAAGGCAGGGAGCTGCCTGGGATCCCTTAAATGGAAATTCCTCTCAATGGACTATCTGGCACTAAACCACGGCATCACAGGGCTTGCCATCTCCAGACGGCCTGCTGGAGGGCTGCTACATGTCTTCAGGTGGAAAAATGTCCCCACAGAGGTCATGAGTGCTTGGAAAGTTCTGACCCGAGTGTCTTTTATTTCCTCCCTGGAAACTCAAATGTCACTCCTATCTGCCAGGTCTCAAGAAAGACGAAATGAATGAATACAGCCAACAATATTCGACATTCGTGATCCAACCTGGAAAGACATTTAGTGTGTTCCATAGGATGCTAAATGCTATGAAGTAAATAGCATATGAGCAGAAAATAGTGAATTGTCAGAAACACAACATGCTCAGGTCAGGGATTACTCTGGAATTTCAAGGGCACCACTGTGGACAGATTTACACCTGCTTTGATGGATAGACATACTGAACAATTTTGAAATTATCTTTTAACTATTTAACTGTTTTCTGATTTAACTTGCATTGAGACATAATTTACAAATGGGAAAATGTATAGACATTTAGCACATAGTACAGTGGGTTTTGACAACTGTGGATCTCCTTGTAACCCACAACCCAGTCAAGACACAAAACATTCCAGCACCCTGATAGTCTTTCCAGCCAATCCAGCTGTTGTGTCCCTCTACATACACACCTAAATATTTTAGCGTATTCCCTAAGGACAAGGAAATTCCCTACATAACAACTGCAAAACTATCAAAAAATGGAAATTCACAAAAATATTATTTATAGACTTTACTCATTTTGATCGTTATCTCACGAGGTCTTTTATAGGTAAAGAAAAGAGTACTGTGATCCAGGATTCACCCAAGGGGCCTGTGTTTCACATCATGTCCTATCTCCTTTCCTCCCAGCCTGGTCTTGCTTTCTCTCCGATGCCCTTGTCATTTTAGAAGAGTCCAGCTCAACTGTTGTGTAAAGTGCCCCTGAGTTCGGGTCTGCCAAATGATTTCTCCTAAGTATACTCACCTCACCAATTTTGCACACCTTGTCCTCCCCAGGGTACAAAGCGTGCTCTTCACAGGGGAATGAAGAGGGTGTGTCCCCTCCCTGGGAACACTAACTGCAATCACTCAGGTCAGCCAGGTTCCTCCACCACAAAGTTACTGCTTTTTTTTTCTTTCCTTTGTAATTAGTAAGTATCCTGTGGGGAAATACTTAAGACTATGTAAATATCCTATTTACCGAACATTTATTCACAGGTTTAGTGTTAGTTTATAGCTCTTGGTTGAAACAATTATCATGGTGATAGTTGGCAAATGGTGACTTCTCTAATCCCACCATTTCTCCTACTCAAAGGAAGAAATTTGCCCTTCATTTATTTATTCATTCATTCATTCAAACATGAACTTGCACATTTTAATTTTACTCTATGGATTATTTATTGTCATGTTCAAACTGTTCCAGATTTGGACAGTGAGAGCTCCTTCAACCTGCCTCCAGGGCCCTTTTGACAGTTAAGACTGGAAAATTCTCCCAGATGCTGAGAGACCATGGACCCTATTTTTGTTTCAGCATAGATGCTGGTCTTTAAATAACACATCCTTTGGATGTTGGAGCCAAGGCTTGTCATGGCTGCTCACCCAGGGAAAGGTGAAGGGGATGGCCTGAGACTTCAGAGGGGGTGCTGGTGGTACCCTCTGGGCCCAGGAAGAAAGACCCAATCCTTCCCTGCACACAGTGGCCCACCGCTGGAGCTGCCAGCCAACAGGGCCCCCAAAGCCAAGCTGCTGGGGAGACACTGGGTCAAAGGTATGTGCCAAGGAGGACCATGATGGGTAGTGCCAGGTTCTCAGGGTAGTCTTCAGACCCTGGTTTGCTGCTTTTAACTCTGTCTGAACATTCTCTCTGGCTGCCCCTAGCCTGTCTTAAAGCGCCAGCATCACTCATCACCAATCGCTGAACTGTCCTCAGTAGAAGATACCAGCCACGATGGTTCTCAGATTAAAAGGGACTCAACATCCTCTAATATAAGTTTGTCCCATGGACTCCTACCGACATGTTAGCTAAGTGTGAGTATGTGTGCACACACAACTTCACATTCCTATTCTTTACTGAAAGATTAGCATTTCAATAACTACCTTTAACCGAGGTGTCTTTCCAACTCTACGCTACTGTGCTAATAAATGATCCTTCTGAATGTCACAGCATAAATCATGGAGCCTGTTACTGAGCAGACACCCACAGATGCTCGCTGCCGATCCTGCTAAGGAACATTCCAACATGGAAGCAGTTTTCTCACACACAGCCAATGTACCCATGCCGAGTGGCAGTAAGCACAGGGGCTACCTGCGAAGGACCAGACTTTATCTGGGGTGTTGCTCGAGCCTCTCTACCAGACCCTCTCACGAATCTGTCCAACAAGGGCAAAGTCAGCTGGTTCTCATTCCTGTCATCTCCTCTGTCCCCAAATATGGTGAGGATCAGCAGATGGCAGCGCGGGAGACAGGCAGAACACAGCTATTCTGAGAACCACGGCGTCGAGTTACAAACAGTTACGCCACCCTTCTCCTAGGCAAGGGAGCCCCTGGACAGGCAGAGTTTTCTACAATTTGTCCCCAGTAGAAGAAACACAGTTTAAGGGGGAAAAAAAGGCTGAGCTTTCTCTTTAGGCCTCTGCTTTCATCCCCACCTTATTTGTTAATAAAGAAGGCTCCGTTCATCTCAGTGAAAATTTCAAGCTTCAATTATCTCCATTTCTTTGCAAAACAATTGTTTTTTCCTCTCTTATCTTCCAGATTTAAAACTGGAAAGGAACTCCTTGGTGGGAGCCAATGTGCAAGGCTCTCACCTCCATCCAGAGGAATATTCTGGCAGCTGAGGAAGAGTGGACATTGCTCAGGAGACTCCACTTCCTTCCCCCCTCCCCACCCTGCACCGTCCAGCTTGGTAGCCACTGGTCACATGTCATCATTTAAATTTAAATGTGAGTAAAATTAATAAAATTCAGAATTTAGTTTTTCCATCACAGTAGCCAAATGTCAAGGACCCAGCAGACACACTGGCAGGGGGAATTTCTAACAGTGCAGGGAGAATTCCCATTGTGGAAGTAAAGTCCTATTGCCCAGTGAGGCTGGATAATTGGTGCATCTATTTCAAAGTTGAGAGAGCTTGGGGTGGAGCCGCATAGGACTTCCCAGACTGCTGTCTCCATCCAGACCCCTGATGGCTGTCAGTGCAGGGTAAGCACACCTGGGGTGGAAAGGTGGGCATGGGAAGCCATTTGGCCTTTCACTTTCTTATCTTTTACCTTCCAAATTCAGTAGCATCTCCACCTCCTTGCACTGACCTCCTCGTTCAGCTGACCTAATTTTCACAGACTGGACATGCGCCACACGTGTGTGTCAGTACAGCCCAGCTCCGTGTGTTGATCAGTTAGTTACAGTCTCCTGGGGGGTCATCTCAAGAGGTTCTACTGGACTTTTCACGCTTTCATTTCTCAACAAGTTCAAACATTCCCTCAATAAAGGGCCCTCTTGTTTGTCTCTGTTTTTCCTCACCTTCAGCTGAAGTAAATTTTATTCTAGCAAAGACCTCTCCATGACCAAACAGTCCCACTCAGGATTACTTGGGACCTTGTGAAGTGAGAAGCGTAGCTCGGGGACGCCCCACCAGGGGATGGAGGGACAGGAGAAAGGGCAAACTATGGTCACGAGGAACAGACAGGAAACGGAGGAGAAGCCAGAACCCCAAAATGTGCTCAAAAACCATTCTACAGAGGAACTACAAAAAACGGGCCTTCTCTCGAGGCCTCCTTTCCGTATGAAAGTAATTCATGCTACCAATAATTATCAGTGGTATTTAAAGGTTGTTCTTCAAAATAGTCACAGTATAACTTTCATTTCCAGAAGGCTAGGATAACGTTTAGGAACTATTAAATAAAGATGAACTCGCCCACGGTGGGAATATTCATGAGAACTCATGACAACTGTTTTGCTATTAAAGCAGGTAATCTTTACCACTGACAATCAGGGCCCCAGGAATGGAAGGAGAAATAGGCCTCCCGTCCCTGACACACACCTGCTACCGCCACCAAAAAACCGACCTCCCCAAATCATATAACAGCTTGAAAAGGTAAGAAAAGATGGTGGAACGAGTTAAGCATGAGGCTTGGGCAGGTAGAAAGAGAGGGATTTCCTGTTCCAAGGGAGCCCCTGCCAAACCTGGGCGGGGTGAGCAAAGGGAGAGTTCTTTCAAAGACTCGTGAAGTTTGGATTGGCTTAAATGTAGTCTTTGCCTGGAGGCAGGGAGAAAACCCAGATAATAAATAATACCTGAACCCACCAGTCAGGGAAAAGGTAGGAAGCAGACAAAATAAAAATGGGAGGAGGGGGTTTTCATTTTCATAGGACAGTGTCCTGACCCAGAAAACAGGAAACCTTTACTGTGGGATGGGGCAGGGGGTCGAAGGCCACTCTGACAGCCCCATACCACACTTTGTGACAGCAGCCTTTGGAATGAACAGCTAACGTTGTCTCACTCTTACTTAAAGTGTGGACAAAAGCATCATAAAAAAAGTTGCCACTTTTATTGATCTCTAACATATAATTTTAGTAATAACCCTGTGCTTTTCTGTAGAGAAACATCAAAAAAAAACCCCAAAAAACAAAAATCCCTTGGTGCCCTGTTCCAGCCAGACCACTACCTCAAACTTTCCTAAATGCATTCCCATATATAAAGCCCACTGGAGCCAAGAGGAACCCCGCAGGATGTGACAGACATTAAAGGAACGTCCCACACACGACCTCCACCTCTGTGTTCTGCAGGAGCTATCCTGGCTCCTCTGTGGGGCGGGTCTGGAACCAGGAGTGGCAACCAGGCTCACTGGAGGGCTGTGACAATGCAGACCTGCCCCTGCCCCCAGCTACTGATTCAGCAGGTCTGAAGCAGGGCCCGGGAATCCACAATTCTAACAAGCTCCCATGGGAGCTGACTCTGCTGGTCTAGAAACTGCTGCTTGCTAAACGCTGTTTTAATGACCCCCATCATTCTCAGAAGGTGGCTGAAGAGAAACGAAAGCTATAGGGGCGATTAGGGAGCACTCTCTCCTCATTTACCATCAGTGCCAAGTGCAAGGCCTTGTGAGAGCCCCTGTGGCACCCAGCACGGCTGTGTGGCTCTGCAGTTGGTCCCTGGGGGAAGGCATCGTTCTCCACAGACCCTCTCTGTCGGCTACAGGGAGGCTGGTGACACAGCCCTGGGTCACCTTGTAAATTAGGCTTTCCTGCCACTTTCTTCTTTTCAAGCACCCTGCTGTTCCTCCTCTATGCCCACTCCACAGCCATCAACCTGGCAGGTTTGTGGCCCTGCAGATGACCACGCTGCCCAGAGAAAACCTGGATCCTGGGTGGCCTTCCCAGCCCAGCCTTGAGATTGCCAAGGCCACATGCAGTTTAAAAGTTAACTGCTCTTGAGGAAGTCTGGAGCAGTGTGTGGACGGCAGGCCAGGCTGCAAAACATCACAGCTCTGTTCCCCACATGACAGCTCTGTTCCCCACAGGTTCTGGAGCCCATGTCCCTCCTGCCATAGGCAAGGTTATGAATGTACCTGCAGCTCCCATGAAGACCTGTCTGCACCCTCCCTAAAGACAGGCGGCCACCTGACATCCAGCCCCCTACCTGACTGTCTCTCTCTGCATATTCAGAAAACAGTGCCTTTGCAACTGGGCCAAACGGCCTCTCTCATGTTGCAAACTAACCCTCCAGTTGTTTTCATTCTCCAGGAACTATTTGTGCTGGCTTACGTATAACATGCAAGGAAAAAATCCTTTGCTTTTTTTTTTTAAAACATCCAATACAAAATAAGCAATTGTTAAGGCTCCAAACTGTCTGCTGTAGTTCTCTAGCATGCTCTAAAGACAATAAGCCACATGAGGGTGTGTGCTCTTTGGCCGTGCATTCTCTCCCAGGGTTGGTTTGAGTGCACATCCTTCCTTCCATGGTCTCCATCATACCACAGAACACCTGGGCTGGGACTCTCCAGCCAGACGCACTGGGCTGAAGGGCTCTCCCTTTCAGCATGATGGAGCACTCAGCTGACATTACTCTCCAATGAACATTTGTTTTCTTACTTTATGCTGCAAACAAGGCTGATAGCCAACTCTGGATGGTAAACCAAAGAAGACAGGCAAAGCTTTGTTAAACTTACATATCCAGCAGGACCAGGTCTGAGGCAGCTTCCATGTCCCCGGGTAATGGTCTGGTGAGGAATGCAGCTATTCTTCAATTGCTATGTGTGGTAGCTCCACCACTTCGGCCAAAAACAGTAAAGGAAAGGACAGTGTGTTTGAAAAGAACCCAGGGTCCTTAGGAAGGCCATTGCTGCCCTAGTGATCCATTCCTGCACACCCAACCTGTGCTGCCAGCTTCCCTGCTAGTGTCAGGTGTCTGTGGGAAGTGAGGGAACAAGCAGCAGCAGGCTGTGCAGGCCTGGGAGCCTCGCGAGCCTGAAGAGCTCCAGGGCCCAGCAGACATGTGTTGGTGTCTACGGCGTGATTTCAAATTGTAGGCAATTGCAGGCCCAAGTCCAAGCCTCCCCAGTGACATGTGTGAAGCTCAAATGTTTAAGCTTTTTTGAAAAGATCACAACAAGTTTGCTGAGTAATTTCAGCCTGCATTTTTACCGTTCCACCATGGATGTTAACACTTTCAACAAAACTCTTTGTGACAGTTAACAGTATGAGTCAACCTTATTTTTGCCCTGAGACCAAAGAAGATTCCTGTTCAATTCTCCTTTGTCCCTCATTTGACCTCTGTGTTTGTCCCATCAGACTTGGGGACAGGAGGTGGAGACTGGCGGAGATGTGGGCGGGGCCCTTCCTCTACTCAGGGATACACATAGGTTTGAGGTTGGCTGGTAATTCTTCAAACACCAGCCATCTCCTGTGAGAAATATTCATCCTTCTCCTTCACAGAATTGTCCTGTGATTGTATGAAAGGCAGAGAACACCACCTGATTAAGAACCTACTACATGCCAGGCTCTTTAACGTGCTTTTCCTGAATTTTTGGTTTTTTTTTTTTTAAACAGAGTCTCATTATGTTGCACTAGGTAGAATGCCGTGGCATCACAGCTCACAGCAACCTCCAGTTCTTGGGCTTAAGTGATTCTCTTGCCTCAGCCTCCCAAGTAGCTGGGACTACAGGCGCCCATCACAACACCTGGCTATTTTTTTGTTCTTGTTGTCATTGTTACTTAGCTGGCCTAGGCCGGGTTCGAACCCACGTGCCTCTGTGTATGTGGCCAGTGCCCTAACCACTGAGATATGGGCATCAAGCCAACTTTGCCTGAATTTTATGATTTATTTCTTACAAGAAGCCAGTATTTTAGGTATCATCGTTCCCCCAAAGCACTGAGCTCAAACGAATCAAGAAGTGCCTTCACAGCCACACCCAGCAGACTGTAACTCGAAGGCCCTTTCTCTAAAACCCTGAGACAATGCATGTAAACTGCACAGGAAACGATGAAGCTAAGTTAATGGCAAGGCAACACAGTCATCCACCTGCTAGAAATGCTAATTGAAATGACATCTCCCTCGCCTGTGATGTCAGGGAACGCAAGAGTTCACTGAAGGGGATTTTCCAGTGTCTTTTTTTCTTTTTTTAATGCAGATATTTTTAATGGAAAATTTCCAAAAGTAATTACATTCTCCTTTTGCTGCCTTAAATACACATGAATCAGAAATTAAGAGTTCTAAAAATAACCTGGAACATTAATGAGTATCAGTCATGAAAATGAGATGCCACAGTACAACATTCTCAGCATCTGTGATGTGGGTCGAGCAGCCACAAATGGCAGGATTTATTAGTTTTCCCAGCCTACCTTTTTCTGGAATATTTAATAGGAAAAAATTTAAATATGCTAAAGTTTAAAATACATTACTCACCACCTAGATTCTACCATAACATTGTATAATACTTGGTTTTCTTCGTTGTCGTTTTTTGTTTTTTGCAGTTTTGGCTGGGGCCAGGTTTGAACCCACCACCTCCGGTATATGGGGTCAGCACCCGACTCTTTTGAGCCACAGGCGTCTCCCTGTAAAATGCTTGTTTTATCAGACATCTATCCACCTACCTATCAATCTGTCTTTCTTAAAATGTACCTAAAAACATACTGCAGACATCAGCCCACTTTCCCCTGAACACTTCAGCACGTACATCATGCCAGTATTTACGTGTGGTATTTTTCTGCTGAGATACAAAATTCAACAACACACAATGAAATGCACAAATCAAAAGTGAACATTTATTTAGTTTTGATAAATGCATGTCACTGTATAGCCCAAGAGCCTGTCAAGATAAAGACCATCACAATACTGTAGGGAGTTCCCTAGGCCTCTTCTTGGTCAACTTTACTCTCACTGCCTTGGATGCCTACTTTCTACAGCTCTTCCTTCTCCCCTGGTGCCACTTCCTTTGCTCTGGAGTCAACTGTCATTTTACAAATGGCACCACCTCAGAGCTCTCCACAATTTCCCTCCATGTCATTTTACAAATTACAGAGGTTCTGTTTCTAATCTATGACCTCATCTTACCTGCAATTATCTTGGTGGGATCATGAGAGCAATTCCAAAGCCACTATCAGGTAAGTGCATGAGCCTCAGGGTGGCATTTCCCTGCAATGAGGATCCAGGAGCATTCGAGACATCCAGGAGCGATTTCCACATAAACAGAGTGCTCTTGGATTACTAGTTACAAAGCTTGTCCAGGTGTCTATCTCTCTGCATCTAAGATCTAGTGCTGATCTGCAAAAGAACAGAATTTCTACAAGAGTTACAAGTTTTGTGTGCTAGTATTTCAATAGGGTTTTGCAGAATTGGATTGAGAAGGAAGATAATTCATTCAGCTTTTTGGAGATGTGGTGTTGTGACATTCATATGCTGTGATGTCAAGACATTGTGTGTTGAGCTGTTAAGAAGCACATGTTGAGACACCACGGCATCTGCATGTGACATGTGGAGACTTTCGCAGGATCTGATGTAATATCCCCATGTTACGATACCGAGACAATTGCACTCACAGGTTCAGATGTTAAATTTGCATGTTGAGACATCTGCATATTGAACTGCTGAGATATTCACAGGTTCAGCTGCTAATGTGACATCCACATCAACCATCAAAAAAATAAATAAAGATACAGAGACGTTAAGATGTTGAGACCTTCACATGGTGAGACGTTGGGATATTTTCATGCTGAAGTGTTGAGATAGTCACAGTCCAGATGCTGAACATCTGCAGACTCAGGTGTTGAGATTTTTGCACATTAACACATAGAGATATTGATGGGATCAGTTCAGGCGTTCACACATTACGATGATAAGAACTCACTCATATGTCTGACTTCAAACATCACCTGATTTCAGTCAGACCGAAGATGTGGAGACAGACTCCTTCTCAGTAATATTTAGCAAATTCTTCTCCCACCCCCCTTTTCCTGCAGCACCTCAGAGCTCTCCACGGAGTTTCCCTCCATGCCTGCAGCTTCCTGCTTCTCTCTTCCTCAGGAGTGAGCTCTTCCTCCCTACACAGGCAGACCAGAAATGCTGGGGGGTGCACACCACAGGAGGGGCCCTCCACCACCGTGAGACGGGGTCCCTGCCTTCCTCACTTGTTAGTGGCTCAACACCCAAGGTCCCGCACCGTCTCCCAGAGAGTCCTCACTGGAACGGAGCCCCAGTTGTTCTCAATGGTGACATCTCCTACTGAGATTTCCTGGGATCACTTCCAAAACAAACTACTTATTTCTGAACCCAAACTAAGCCATCCCCAAAGCCGAGTCATGACATCCATCCTTCCTAAGAGAGACTTGGTCTTGTTCTGTAGGGTCACCATCTACACACTGTTAAGTGTGGTGAGCACCTGGGCTCAGGGATCAGCTCCTGGAGGAGGGGTCCCTGGGATGACAGAATCTACGGAGGAGCCTCCTATTCTGTGACCACCCTTCCCTGGTTGGGGACATGCCCACCTCCCATCACAGGGGGATCCAGAAGGGCCACTTCTCACCCTCTGCACCCTCTGGCCGTGTGAGTCAGGGCGACATGGTTGCCAGCTTTTTAGGGGAGGAGCTCCCTGGATGGCTCCTCAGTGGGGAGACAAGGTACTGAAACACCCTGAGGGGCCTTCATAGAAAATGTCTCCTGAGTGAGCATAAATGTTTATAGAGACAGAGGAATCTTAGAACAACATAGGCAATTGGAAAAAGAAGAAGATTTTGTTTTTTAATTTGAAGAATCAATGCATCAAGGAAAATATAAAAAGTGCAACTTCTGTGGACAACAGTTTGGTGGTTCCTCAATAAATGAAGTGTAGAATTACTGTATCACCTCACAATTCCATTCCTGGTTATGATTCAGGTGTGCAAACAGAGCACGACATTGACAGAAGCACCCTTACGACAGGCACAAGGCAGAAACACCCCAAGCTCCATCAACAGATGAGAGACAAACAAAATATGGCACAGCACACAGTGGGCTGCTATTCAGCCATGAACATGTGCTACTCAAGGATGAACCCTGAAAATGCTACGCTACGCCACGTAAGCCAGACACAAAGGCCATGTGCCAGGTGATTCCCTTTACATGAAATACCCAGCACAGGAGATCCATGGAGACAGAACACAGGTGGCATCTGCCAGGGGCCAGGGAATTAGAGAAACGGGGAGTGACTGCTAATGGATGTGGGGTATCCTCCGAAGTGATGAAAATGTTCTGGAACTAGAGATAATGATGTGAAACAACATAAATGTACTAAATTGTCTGCCTTTAAGTGAGTAAAATAGAAAATGTTATGTTACGTCTATTTTACAACAATTTTTAAAAAAGGAATATATAATTCTGGGAAATTGGACAACTTTGGATTCTTAAATATCCAAAGGACCTTTCAGGAGATAGAGGGACCCTTCAAGATGTGCTAGTCTATGAGCCCGTCTGAACACTCAACAAAGCCACAGAGCAGCTGATGACTTAGGATTGCAGAGGAGTCAGGCTCATTTCACCTGAAAGACGTTGTAGGCTCCTTTTTCCCAAAATGAGACCAAACTTTCCTTGATGGCAGTATGTGACAGGCCACCGAGCAGGGATCCCAGGGCCCAGGTGTGATGCAGGTGGGATATACATGGCATATCCCAAATCTCGGGCAGGACCTGCAGTGTGGAGCCACCCCAGAGATCACCCACCCACTTCCTTGCTCTTAACCACCTGCCTCATCCCAAAGGCATTTGAGGTCATGGCCTCTGCGCTGGATTCCTGACAGGAAAATGCTAAATTAAACAATCATGGTTGGAATTGGGGGCATTGCAAATAATCATCTACATGAAAATGAAAACACCTTTGGAGGTGGAGGGAGAACAGTCCTGGAAATGCGTACTGAGCTGCAGGGACAAGTTTGCCTTAGTTGTATCTACGGTGATGATAACTAAAGTGAAAAGTGGTAAGTGGTAGGTGATGATTAAAAAGCACAGGAGTTGATAGCAATGAAATCAAATTTCACTCTTTGCAGATGATATGGTTTTATACCTGGAAAACCTCAGGGACTCAACCACAAAACTCTTAGAAGTGATTGAGGAATACAGTAGCGTCTCAGGATACAAAATCAATACTCACAAATCAGTAGCTTTTATATATACTGATAATAGTTAAGCTAAAAAAAACAGTCAAGGACTCTATTCCCTTTACAGTTGTGCCAAAGAAGATGAAATATTTGGGAATTTACCTAACAAAGGAAGTGAAAGATCTCTATAAAGAGAATTATGAAACTCTGAGAAAAGAAATAGCTGAAGAACTTAACAAATGGAAAAACATAGCATGCTCATGGCTAGGAAGAATCAGCATTGCAAAAATGTCCATATTACCCAAAGCAATTTACAAATTTAATGCAATCCCTATCAAAGCACCACCGTCATACTTTAAAGATCCAGAAAAAAATAGTACTTCGTTTTATACGGAACCAGAAAAAAACCTTGAATAGCCAAGACATTACACAGAAATAAAAACAAATCAGGAGGAATCACCTTATCAGACTTCAAACTATACTATAAATCTATAGTGATCAAAACAACATGGTATTGGCACAAAAACAGAGGGGTAGATGTATAGAACAGAATTGAGAACCAAGAGATGAACCCAGATACTTATCATCATTTGATCTTTGATAAGCCTATCAAAAATATAAATTGGGGGAATGATACCCTATTTCACAAATGGTTCTGGGAGAATTGGCTGGCAACTTGTAGAAGACTGAAACTGGACACATACCTTTCACCATGAACAAAAATTGATTCTCACTGGATAAAAGATTTAAACTTAAGATGTGAAGCTATAAAGATTCTTGGAGAAAGTGCAGGAGAAACACTTGAAGAAATTGGCCTGGGAGAATACTTTATGAGGAAGACCCCCTCAGGCAATTGAAGCAACACCAATTCTACATGATCAAACTAAAAAGCTTCTGCACAGCCAAGAACACAGTAAGTAAAGCAAGCAGACAGCCCTCAGAATGGGAGAGGATATTTGTAGGTTATACTTCTGACAAAGTTTTGATAACCAGAATCCACAGAGAACTCAAACTTATGAATAAGAAAAGAACAAGTAATCCCATTTCATTGTGGGAAAGGGACTTGAACAGAAGCTTCTGAAGAAGACAGGCGCATGGCCTACAGAAACATGAAAAAAATGCTCATCATCCTTAATCATCAGAGATATGCAAATCAAACCACTTTGAGATATCATCTAACCCTGTAAGAGTGGCTCACATAACAAAATCCCAAAACTACAGATGTTGGCGTGGATGTGGAGAAAAGGGAACAATTCTGCACTGCTGTTGGGAGTGTAAGCTAATAGGTCCCTTTTGGAAATAAATAGGGAGAATACTCAGGGATCTAAAAGTAACCACCCATTTGATCCTGCAATTCCTCTACTAGGTGTATATTCAAATGACCAAAAATCATTTTATAATATTTGCACCAGATTGTTCATTGCTACTCAATTCATAATAGCTAAGTCATGGAAGAAGCCCAAGTGTCCATTGACCCATGAATAGATTAATAAATTGTGGTATGTGTATACCATGGAATAGTATGCAGCCTTAAAAAAGATGGAGACTTTCCCTCTTTTATGTTTATGTGGATGGAGCTGGAACATATCTTTCTTAGTAAAGTATCTCAATAAAGGAAGAAAAAATATCCCATGTACTCAGGACTTTTATGAGTATTTACAATCACTCACACTTCCATATGAAGAATAGATCACAAATATGGCCAAAGATGAAGGAGGGAGGAGGGGGTGATGGGAAGGGAGGGGGGAGGTCAGATCAAGGGAAGGTGAATGGTGGGATCACACCTATGGTACATAATGCAAGGGTACATGTCGGATCTATTAGTATAGAGTGTAAATGTCTTAACACAATAACTACGTAAACGAGATGAGGTATATATTAACCAGTGTGATGTAAGCGTTCCTAATTCTATATGAAATCACCCCATAAATGCATTAATGTATACATGATCTATGTGTTTATGATTTAATTTAAAAAAAAAAGAAATAAATAAAACTAGACATCAAAACAATCCACACATCCATTTGACAAATTCAAGGTTTGAAAGAGACAGCCACCCCAGCTTCCAGCCCAACACACCCTGGCAGGCTGGCTGGCATGTCCACCTGGCTCTGCTCATGACCTGAAGGGTGAGGCAGCCCTTTCCCAGCTAGGTCTCCCACCCAAGACGCAAGGGCTTACAAAAGAGCAGGAGATACTTAGCAGACAAGAACAGGATAGGTGGGTGTCTCTAGTCTCAGAGCAGTAAAGGACTTTTCAAATAAGACCTGGCACAAACTATCAAGGAAAATACACGACACATTTGACTGCATTAAAGTTTAAAACTTTTATGCATCATAAAACACTACTAGAAGAAAAAAGACATGGACAGAACATAACACCAGTAAAGAACTAATATCCAGACTATGAACACCTACCTTACAGTTAATAAGAAACAGGCAAAGTTTACAAATAATGCAGCCACAGAATATACCATCCAAATGCCAAAAAAACTTGTAAACAGAAGCCAAACTCAGTGTATGTGTTTCCTGGCTATTAGAATAAATTGCTGTAGGATAATATTTAGAAATAAACATATCCTACATCAAGCACACAAAGTGAACTCAGTGTGAATTTAAAATGACTTGCTTTTCTTCCAGAGGCTTAAGAGACCTGAGCCCCCCTGGGACACACACAGAGTTGGCTTCCCTGGAGTTAAAATTCCACCAGCACATTCTCTGAAGCTGTGCACCCTGTGAAGCCTGAGATCAAAGGGCATGCCGCCCTTCCTCAGAGATACGAGACAGAGGGTTGACGTATGTTAACAACATATTGTCAGAGGTCTATAGGTGCTCTGCCCTGAAAAAAAGACACAGTCATTACTTCATGCTGAGTAAACTGAGTGAATGCTTGAAGATATTCTTCCATTAACTCTGTTCCACAGTGGCTACTTTCTTCTTTATGATTTTGTTTACACATCTGCCCAGAAATTAGTCAGTGTTTAGAAGAAGATGTTTACTGCAGAAGTGATTATGTTGATGTGGTAACAGGATATTTCCTTTTTAGTTGATTTCAGATAGGTAAATTGAGGTAATGGTGAAACTAACAGATAATAGATTTAAGTGTATACATGACTAGAAAGCTATAAAATCAAACCCCTAAATAAAGATCTTTGCTACACGCCATCTCATCTCGTGTAGTCTGTTTCTTGACTTAATAATTACAGGAGCGAGTTCACACCCACGGCAAAGCTGCGGTTCGTTTGTGTCTCTGGTCATGCAACAATTGTCTCAAGCAAGGTGCCTTAAAACAAGAAGAATTTATCTTCTCCCAGTTTTGGAGACCACAGTTCAAAATCAAAATGTCAAGAGTGCTCTAAGGGAGAATCTGCTCCAGGTTCTAGTAGCTGCCGGCATTCCTTGGCTTGTAGCCACATCTCTCCGATCTTCGTACCACCTTCATCTCTCTGTGTGACTGAACTCCCTCTACCTCTCTCTTCTGAGGACACTCGTGATCATATTTAGGGCCCTCCCTGGTAATTCAGGATTATCTCTCATCTCAAGATCCTTAGCTTAATAATATCCACAAAATAATTTACCGTATACAATAATATTCATAGGTTTCAGGGATAGGACCTGGCATCTTGGCGGGGGACACCACTTATTTCAGTACAACCAGTAACCAGGGGGATGCAAATTGAAACTGGATTCAGGGAGCCTTTCACTTCACTGGGCAACAGGTATCAAGAAGTCTGACGGACCGATCGGTACCAACCAAGTACCAATGATGACGGAGAACAATGGGAGCTCTCGTCTGCCTCTGGTCAGAGCATGAATCTATCAGAACAACCACAATGGGGAGCAGTTTAGGAAGATCCATAAAACCTAAGTATGCACAAAGCCTTATTACCCAGCCTCTAGCATTTCAGTGCTAGAGAAGCTCGTCTGACCACGATACACCTGCTAGAATGTTCAAAGGGAGCACTGTCATATTGAAAAAACAGAAACCATCCAAATGCCACTCACGGGACAGCAGCCAGCTTAACTTCAACATAGCCCATACAATAGGACCACATGCAGCACTGGCGGTAAGTGAAGGAAAGTCTCTGTGCGCCAATACCAATCAACCTCACAAACAATGTCCAGGGAGAAAGGCACGTGGGACACAGTCTCATTTACACCAAGTTTCAAAACAAGTACATGACATGTGGTGTTGTATACAGGCACACACATGTGTGGCAAACAGACAAAGATATGTACAGGAATCATCAAACCCAATTCCAGATAGAGGTTGCCTCTCGCAGGCAGGGAACAGAAAAGCCACCGAGAGCACTGAAAAGTCTGCAGGTCTGTGGGGTTCAAAATATCTGTGTCAAGAGTCTGTGTCAGAGGTGCGTGAAGGGGATATGGACATTCATTACGTTACTTCCCTATATGGGTTTAGGTCTCAAATATTTTTAATTGAAGAGTGATGTTGGCAGAAGTGGTTAAAAAAAATGACACATCTCAATGAGAATGTTCCACAGGAAGGAAAAGTTAATCTCAGCGACTCTTAACCTGGGGTGTAGTGACCCCAAGATGTCTGTGGGAGGGTATATGAAGTGGGATGAGCAATATATACATGAACATTTATTAGCTTTAGTTAGAAGCTAATAAAAAATATGTGTGTATATACACACACACACACACATATATATATAACTAGCTTCTAACTGAAATGTAGCATTTTCTTCTTGTATGAATATGAGTAGAACACCACACAATATTAGCAATTTCTATGACTTTAACACCAACAGCAGTCAAGTATTTTATAGCCCATCACAGTGCAGCAGGAATCTCAAAACAGCATTTACGCTCATCCACAATTCAAAATGATAGTCGTTATTACGCCCTCCACCAAGAGCTTGCTACTGAATGTGCTGATAAAGAAACAAGGATTCCTCCACCCCTAGCTTGTTTATTCATTATATAATTGAAACAGTTTTTGTTGATCTAAGTATTTTATCCTGTGCTTTGCAAAATAAAATTCTTCACCAGAATACCAAAGCATTAGGAACCGCTGGAGACAGAGAGGGCCTGGGGATTCCCTGGGGGGCCAAAGGTCAGGTCAGTGGACACTGAAGCTCCCTGGGCTCCCTGTAACTTCAGGGTGGAGGAGCTTGGGATAAAATCAAATCTCAGCTCAAGGAGGAAAAGGAAGTTGTACTTGTTTGTCCCAGCAGATGGAGAACTCAGAGCCCAGGAATTAGATGAGCTATTTTTTGAACGTGTCATCCTTCTCAACCTGTCTTGTCAGTCTCGTTTTATTGGATTTTAATCAGCGGCTATCTTGTCAAGTGTTCTAAACTCAGGCATAAATTTAACAGAGGAATTGAAGTACTGGATAAGGTCTCCAAGGAGGCCGCCAAGCTGAACAGACACTGAAGTGAAAAAGGCGGAGTCTGTAAGCCGGGGACTGGACCCCCACGTGGCTTCCTCCCTGCAGGTGACGCCTGCGTGGGGACGGGCTTGAGCACTGCTGGTTTCCTGACTCGGCCTGGCCCCAGGCATGGCAGGCAGGTCTTGGAAGTCTAACTGGGTCATAGGATGCCAAGAAGGAAAAGAGAACACGATTGTTTCTGGAAGGAAGCAGCCTTCTCCATGGCTAAGAGCCCACCAAGAAAGGGCGTCACCCTACAGGGAGGAGCTTGATGAGTTGCGGTACTTGATGTGTACCAGCTGCCGTCCGTAAGAGAAGACGAGATCTTGGGAGCTAGGCTGGCAAGAGCATGGTGTGCAGTGGGATGTACACACATGTGTGTGGGGGAGGCCAAAAATGTACACAGGTTTTTTAAAAGGAAAAAACTTTTAAAATTGTAACACTCAACATATACTGACAAAAAAGGTTGAACACAAGTCACGTTGAGCACCTCTTGTAACGGTAGAAGTCAAACATGACTTGAGTATTACAAAATTAAGACAGTTGTTTCCTTTCCTATACTGGGCACACATTTTTTTGCACCCACTGTATGTATACATTTATTTTAGAAAGTGCACTATTTATAGATCCTAGCAAATGATCTAGGTGCTTCTTGAAAAATCAACTTCACTGAGGTGTAATTTGTATAAAATAAACTGCAGCCTTCTGAAGTATACACTTCCATCATCCCCAGAAGTTTTGGTGCGGCCCTCTGTCGTCCCCTCCCACACCTGGCCTTCTGTTCCTACAGCTTAGCTTGCATTTCCCAGAAGTTCATGTGGACAGGATCATACAGCATGTTTTCTTTTGTGTCTGCTTCTTTTCACTAAGCATAATGTTTGAGACCCCTGCTGTTCACACGTGTTTCAATGGTGCAATCCTTTAATTGCCAACTAGTCTCCCATTGCCTGCATGGACCCCTATTTTTGATCCAATTACCAGTTGATGGACAGCTGGATTTTTCCAGTTTGGGGGCATTACAACTAAAACTGCTATAAACACCCACATGTGTATATCTCTGTGACCATATATTTTCATTTCTCTTCGGTAAATACCTACAGGTGGAATGGCTGGGTCATTTATCTTATATGAAATTCCAGTTTTCCAAAGTGGCTGCCTCATTCTACATTTCCACCGACCTCATATTTGAGTTCCAGTTTGTCTACAGCCTTGCCGAGACTTGGTATTGCTAGCTTTTAAATTTCGAACGCAGTAGTATCCCACGGTAGTTTTAATTTTCATTTCCCTGTGACTGATGATGTTACATTCTCATGAGCCGATCAGGCCATGCGTTGTTGTCAGGCTGCTAACGTGATGAACGACCCTGCTCAGGAGAGACGCTTGCTCTGGCCTCTCGCTTCATCCCCAGCCTCCCGTGTCCCAGCAGTTTTAAAGATGCAAACTCTTCACAGACAAGGACCACAGCAGCGAGTCCGCGCAGCTCCAGCATCTTACACATACGGGGTGCTCAACAGAAGTCTGTTGAGAAAGTCGAGCAAGCGAATGCCAGTTGATTCTGGGCTGTAATCTACTGACATTCTTGGGACCTCCTACAGGGTGTACAGCTGGAGCTTTCTCTATACTGAGTGACCCCAGACTGTTAATGGGTTTCATTTCTGTGATTGAACTGTCTCTCCCTTCACCCCAGACCTGCAGCTTCCCCACCTGGGGGGTGACTCACCTTCCTAAAAGGTGAGCTGACTCTGCTGTGGACCTGTCTAGGAAGCTGACAGAGAAGTCTGTTTTGACTTCTAAAGTCATAACTGTCTAAATATAGCAATGGGTCAATTAATGATGGGGATGTTCTGAGACGAGCATGGTTAGGTGACTCTGAAGTGTGTGACCATCACAGTGTGCTCACCCACACCTAGACGCCATGGCCTGGCACACACCTGGGCTGTGGGGACAGTCTGTCTCTCCAGGCTCCTGACCTATGCAACATGCAACCTGTGTGAGCACCATAGGTGACAGCAACACATGGTGAGGATCTGTGTGTCCAAACACACCCGAACCTGCCCGAGGAGAGATGCTGTGCTGCGGTGCGATGGCTGGGGTGTCTCCAGGTGACGGGAAGGTTTCGTCTCTGTTACAATCTTTCAGAATCGGCATCAGACATGTGCTCCATCATTAACCAGATAGCGTCATCCAGTGCACGACTGGAAAAGCGAACAGGCCTGAGAGAGGGTCTTAAAGGCTTTGCGAGATGACTGTACAGGCGATTCCTGCACAATGTCTCCACCCCACTGAGGGCTGAGAAGCCACGTGTGGACAGAGGGGTCTCCGGCCCCGCAGCCATGATGTTCAGGGCAGACTCAAGTCCTGGAGAAAGAAACAAAGCAAGAGGTATCGGGGTTCAGATCCCAACTCTGCGGTTTACTACGTCTCAGGCCTTTGGGAACTCCTGAATCCCACTGAAATTCAGCGTCTTCGTTTGAAAAATACAGGAAAATAATAACAAATGACCACGTTGTTTTAGGAATGAGTTGGGAGGATGGATACTGAAGCTCTCCGCACAGCAGCTGCTCATAGCAGCCTCTAATCAGCCAGTGTTTCCTTTGTCCTAAGCAGAGCTTGGGAGAGCTGCTGTCATTGGTGCTGTCCAGGTCTCTCTCAGCGACTGGCACCACAGTCCCCAGCTCTCTGCGGAACTGCCCTGTGTCAGTAGGAGCCTTAGGCATTCAGTGACAGACTGACAGTAGCACAGAAGCTTGGGCCTTTGACTCAGGAAGGGCAACTCGAGGTGTGGCTGACACGACAGAACCCTCCCTCCCTGGAGCGGGCCGCAGCCAGCCCGCCTGCTGACCCTGCAGGCTCTGTCCATGGCCCTGCCCTGCCCTCTCCTGCTTCTCCTCGTCTTCCCAGGTTTCTCCTGAGAGCTCACCCTCAATGAAACACGTGCTCCTGAACCTCACCTCAGGCTCTGCTTTAGAATCCCACTCCGGACCCCCAGGACCAGTAACGGCAGGAAGGACCGTGTGCCCTGCAGTCATGCTCCTAGGCCCCTGGAGTGTGAGGGAGTCACCAATGAGGACATTTTATGTACACTCAGTGTTTATTTAAACCCACGGCGCCTGGGTATTATTGTGTGCAGCCTCCTCAAATCAACCACTGAGCAACCCAACAAGAAGCCTTCCCTGAATGAAGCCTTGAGGAGGTGGGATAGAACAGAGTCTCATGAATCCAAACCTCCAGTCTCCATGTCAACGTGGAAAAGACACTGCGAGCTCTCATCCCAGGAAAGGCCTGGTAGGGGAGGCTGGGCATGGCGAGTGTCCCCAGCCCTGCTGCTGCAGGCAGGAGGGCTCATCAGGAGCTCGAGTAGCACAGTGTGCTGATTCTCCAGCCAGGACGTGGGACCAGAGGGGAGGACGAGCAGGGAGGGGTCATCTGGAAGGCAGAGGGACAGGGTCTTGCTTCATCACACTCAGACTTAGGGAAACGCAGTGAAGTCCACAGCTTGGCCATGACACTTTAACCCATGAGGGTCAACTCTGGGGAAGTGTGGGAGAGGGGGTGAGCCCACACTTGGGTGTCCAAAGAAACCTAAAAGTCAAAGGCTGATAAGGGCAAAGCGAGTGGCGCTGATATGTATGACGCCCATAGCACGTGGGTGTCCAAAGAAACCTGAAAGTCCAAAGGCTGGTAAGCCCACAGATGAGGATGTCAGAGCCAGTCCCAGGGTGCTTGGGAGGACCAAGGCTGGGTGTGAATGGAGGGGAAATAGCTCTTCTCTACCATCTGCCCTTGGCCAACATCATAAAGTCAGCCAAATTTTGAAACATCTAAGGAAGGGTAACGTCAACAAGCAAGGGGACCTGGGCTGTGGACAAAGCGAATGGCACTGATATGTATGACACCCATGGCAGGAGGGGAAGGGCCAGAATCCCATCTGTCCATACTGTGAACGGATTAAACTGTCCCTGCAGCCTGGACAACCCAGTGACTGGGAAACCCAGCAGTTCCACTCTTCCTTGGCGTTCCCTCAAGCTGATGAGAAACACAGCCTGCATCCAGACTGACTCACAACCCACAGAAATTGAGGATACGTTGTCCCCAAACCCTCTTTCTTCTGAAGCTTTCAGCCTTATTCTCCTAACAAAGAACACATGAGAGGAACAGCTTATCAAATATCTGCCTAAATATCAGGCTTCCCTGATCTAATCATTCACATTAGATTGCAACAGTTTTCTCTCCTGCGCTAATACCCATCAACTGTGGTGGCTCCCTGGAGCTCGGGCTTGAGGAGGGTGCGAGGATGGATTACTGATGTCTGCCACCTGCAAGGAAGGGGAGACATCAGCCCACGTGCTGCCCATTTCTCCTTTTATTGGTTTAGAAGCTTTGAATGAGTTCAGATAGTAAATAGTCAAATCAAATTATTTGTGTTTAAAAAATAAAATACCTTAATACAATAGCAGAAATACCACAAATAATCAAGGCACATAGAGAAACAGAGAGAAAAGGAGGAAAAAAAAATGAAAAGAGAGGACAGAAGAGTAGGAATTAAGGAACAAAAAGGAGCAAATTCAGACACATAAATTTGTGAAAGCAATTTCACAAGGTAACTTTGATCTCTTCCACCAAATTCTATTTAATTAAAAGCTCTTTTTACCAACTACAGAGCGAAATGAAATTTCACATTAACGAGTACTTCCCATTTTTCATGTATGAACTTCCCAACTATGGCTTAACTCTCAGTAATCCCCAGCTTGAGGCAGAGCTGCTGCAGTCAGGACGTCCAATTGTGCTCACACTCTTGAGGTAAGCTCCCCATCCTTCCAGGTCCTTAGCTGAACACACCATTTATAAGGATTAGTCTTTAGACATAAATGAGATAATCATTTCATTTCAGGGATATACGCCTCGCAGGTGGTAAACAGTGTAGACAGAACACCAATCAGATCAAATCAAGAGTCCAAATGTCAGAAATGAAGACTACTTGGTAATCACTCAATCTGGATGCGGCTTCCCTACACATGGACCCTAAGACAAAGATTTAGAGCAAGTAGTTTCTGGGAGGAGAAGAGAAGAGGGAGGAAGAGAGTCCCCAAAGGGTAAGTTATCCCTGTGGACAAGTGAGGTTTCATCCTGCGGAAGACCTTGACAGAACAATACAAGCGTGTCCGTGAGATTCCTCCCACACCGCGGCGAGGGTCTGGGGTATTCACACTCCGACTCGAGCAGTTCTTGGATGAGGCCTTTCCCCAGGGGTCTTCAATCCTCTAGAACTTCTGGTCCACAGGCAGAATTGGCCTCCCAGGCATTGGAGAAGCTCCCAAAACCCTCAGGTGAAGAGATTCAGGTTCAGGCAGTGGGAGATACAAATAAAACACACTGCAGTGAACAAGGCCCACGAGACAAGCGCTGGGCGTGCACAATGTCTGACACACTGCCCTGTCCCTTCAGTGTATAGAAGGGGACAGGTGACCCGTGTGGCCCCTGAGACAGAGGTAAGAGCAAAACCACTGCACGAGACAGATCTTCCTCAATCTCCCCCTGGAGTCGGGATTTTTCCTCTGGGGGTGTAGGGAAGAATTTCTTGGAGAAGTGACTTTGGATGTTGCGTCTTGGAAAGAGGATCTTACAACTCACCAAGTGCATATCACTCAGCAAGGCCTGGGCTAGCCTGTGTAGATGAAGGCTCCAGGGTTCTTGTCCTTCCAGGAACATATATTCTGAGCGGAAGCGAGGCAGGGTAATGCTGACAGGCAGATTTCACGTGAAGCAGAAAGTGCCGGGAGTCACGGGGGAGGGAAACCAAAGTATGAAGGCGTTCCCCTCAGGGAGAGATCATCTCTGATTGGTGGTCAGCGTCTCTGAGGGGGGTGACAGGAGTAGTTGGGACGCATGTGACATAGTGAAGGAGGCTTGACCAGGACAAATGGACAGCAAGGAAACCATTCCAAGGCAGAGTGTACAAGGACATCGCACAGAGGCAGGAACGGGACCAACAAATCTGCCCAACAACAAGTAGTTGGCGTGTGTACTCCGTGCACTCCTGGGCGTGTACTGGAGAACGGAGAACGGGGGCAGGGGGAGGGGGAGAGGGGGCGACAGTGGCAGGTGGGGGTCCTGGCGAGGATGTGAGTGCCGAGCAGGGAGGCAGCCCTGCCACTTGAGAAGCCAGAGACAAAGCCCAGTGCCAGACTCGCTAAAAGACGACCCCACCAACCTACCAGCATGTTAATAAGCACCCGGGGCCAGAAGTGGGCAGTGGCTGCACAAACAGCAAGCAGGAGACCCACGTAGGAGATGAAGAGGGCAGCGCAGAGAGAAAGAGACTCCCCGTGTTCTGTCCAACAGAACCTTCTGCAATGCTGGAAATGGGCCGCACCTACACTGCCCAGCACAGCGACCCTGCACCTCCTGTCACGGCCGGCTGGGTCCGTCAGCTATGACTGTGTCTGCAGGGCCGGGAGAATCTACCTGAGGTGCTAAAATGAGATAGTACAGAAGCTCCCAATCACCCAGGGTTCCCAATTCTCCTTGAAGAAAGCAAAGCATCCTCTGGAGGCCTCTATCTGAAGTGTGAACGCCTTCTGCCAGCCCATAAAGAACATTCAGAGTGCGGCCTAGTGAAACCGAAACTCCACAGCAGGGAGCCGTTGGCTTTGAGCAGAGCCTGAACAGATGTCCTGGGGTAGCAAGGTCATTTACCACTGTGTTGCAACCTGCCATGGGAGCTGCCTGTCATCCATTGGCAGCCCAGCTCAGAACACAAGCCAAAGATGGCGCAACTGCTGATGGAATCAAAGAGAAATGCTCTGCTCAGCTCCAGGAAGGTTTGCAGGTGGGGCAAGGCACTGTGCTCCAGGCTCCGCGTATTGTCTAATAGCTCAGCAGACTGGTCTCTTCACCTTCAGGACAGCACCACGGAGTTGGCCTTACCAGCTTCACTGTGCAGATGTGAACTCTGAAGCTCAGCTTCTCAGAGACAGGTTGCAATGGGCCTCCAACCAGCGAGACCCACCCTGAACCCTGGTCTTCCACCATGCTGTGCACGTCTCCAAACATAGCTTTTATTTCTATAATGTCACCCTTTCATCTTTCACACGGGACTCATCGTTTTTAATGTGCAAATAGTGGACTCGTGAATGCTAATTTTTTAAAACTCCACTCTACATATAATTTTTTTCATTAATTAATAAACATTAGTTTTCAGAGTGGATTTAAGCTTATAGAAAAATTAAATAGAATGTAGAGCGTTCCAGAGCACTGCTCCACAGCTTCCCTGTTACTAACATCCTGCCTTGGGGAGGTATATTTGTAACAAATGATTGACCAATAGTTACACTGGGGTTCACTCTTGACGTTCTACATTCTACAGGTCTGGAGGATGTGTCCACCTTACGGCTTCAGAGGACAGTTTCACTGCCCTAAATGTCCTGTTTTCTACTCTGTCCTGTCTCCCTTTCCCAGGAACTCCTAGCAACCACTACAGACCCTTCTGCTGTCTCTCCAGCTTTGCGCACTCGGAATGCCGTGTCCTGGGAACTGTACAGTTTGCAGCCCCTCAGACTGGCTCCGTTCACTTAGCCGCAGACCTTGAATGTTCCTAAACATCTTCCTGTGGTTTGATAGCTCATTTCTTCTTATCCCTGAGTGATATTCCACTGCACGGCTGCACCGTGGTTTGTTTATCCATATACCCATCAAAGGACATGTTGGTTGCTTTCCAACTTGAGGCTCTATATGCTATTTTGTTAACCATTTTGCCCACCCTTTATTCCACACAGCTGACCCGATTACGGCAGCTCTAGAGGAAGTGTGAGGTCACAGAGTCAGACCTTTGACCCTGTTCTTCAGTATCGTGCTGGTTTTCTGGACCTTTCAATATAAACTTTTGAGCCACTCCATCGATCTCCACAAAATAACATGCTGAGGTTTTGATTAGGATTGCCCTGAATCCACAGAACAAGTTGGGAAAAACTGATATCTCAACAATGTTAACTCCTACTCACAAACAGGGAATATCCATTTAGTTCTTCTCTGATAACCTTTCATCAGGATTTTGTGGTTTCCACTGGAATTACACCCTTCCAACTGCCCATTACGGGACGTGACTGACTCCCGTATCTTTGTGTCCTGTAACCTTGCTATATTCACTTATCGGTCCCAGAAGATGTGACGATTCCTTCAGATTTTCTACAGGCAATTGTGTCCTCTGTGCACAGAAACAGTTTGTTTCTTCCTTTCAAATCTGTATATATTTTTATTTCCTTTCTGATCTCGCTGCATTGCCTACGGCTTCCAAGGTGACGTCCAGTAAGAACGGTGAGAGTGGACGCCCTTACCTTGTTCCTGGTGCTCAGGACGGCGTCTAGTTCCTCACCACAACTTCCACTGGGAGGAGTGGATGTGTGACCCACTTTCCCTTGGCTTCCGTTTTTTCCTTGCTTGAGGGCGTTCTCTGGCCACAGATAGAGCTCAGCCCATTACGCAGAGAAGGCCAGGAGTGCTGGGGAGTTAACCCTCCCGGAAGCAACCTTCGACCACAGTGGATAAATGCTGCCAGTATTTTCACCTCTTGCGGGGCCAACCCGCAGGGCACTGCAGTTTCCCCAGGCTCCTCTGCTGGACTGGCCCCCTGCCGCTCACTGAACTGACTTATCAACACACCCTTGGTTGACTTCCTTCCCTTGCCTATCTCACTCCACATTCCCCCACCAGAGATTCTTGGGATCCCTTTCTAAATAAACTAGTTGAATTTAAATACTAGTTTCAGAGTCTTTTCCTAGGACCGAGACATGCACGTATGCAGTTTTAACCAGTCACTCTATCTACAGGTATACAACTTAGAATTCAGATGCTTGCACGTACTACTCAGAGACAGAGCAGAAACCCAGTGAGGTATGTATCTCAACCACATTATGAAACTTCAAAAATAATGTGGTAGCCAACAAAGTAAATTAAACAAAAGAGAGCAAACAGATTTTTTTTTTTTTTTTGAGACAGACTCTCACTTTGTTGCCCTGGGTAGAATGCTATGGTGTCACAGCTCACAGCAACCTCAAACTCTTGGGCTCAAACGATTCCCTTGCCTCAACCTCCCAAGTAGCTGGGACTACAGGTACCTGCCACAATGCCTTGCTATTTTTAGAGATGGGATCTCAACTCTTCCTCAGGCTGGTCTCGAGCTTGTGAGCTTAAGCAGTCCACCTGTGTTTGCCTCCCAGAGTGCTAGGATGACAGGCATCAGCCACAGCTCCCAGCCAGCAAACAGATGTTTAAAAACAAAGTCATATAACACTGTCCTGTGGTCTCAGCATATTCACAGCTCTCTGCAGCATGAACTGCTGCCCTGTTTACTCGCTGAAGGAGAGGAGGTGGGCACAGACATGCACCTGCTTTCCCCAGCCTAGAAGCCGGTGCTCAGAAGGAAACTCCACAATGGTTCTTCCCAGGCTTATTACCTTGACTGTGCCCAGGTGGAGGTCCACAATACCTCCAGATCAGGGGAGATCCACACCACTGTGGGGTATGACCCAAAGGCTTCCGAAAATGTGGCAGGAGCCAGACCCCTTAAGTTTGAACATTTCACCAAGCATGGGGCACCAGTAAAATTAGGTTTAATCCCCGTCCCCTTTATGAGTGAGATGTGTACCACTGACCCATAAGGCCTCCATAACAGGGCTTCAGGGTTGAATGCATCCAACATTGTTTCCCAACACTCCTCTGCTCCAGCCAGAGCTGGCTTCGAACCCTAAACCCCACGGAACTGCTCTGACTTGGCAAGGCCTTCTGTTCTTCCTTCTGCCTGCCGCAACTCAAACAGCCCCATGGAGCCTCTGCCCCAACGACTTCATGCTCACCATCTTCCTTTCTCCTTCAACTCTCTGAGAATAAAGCTGTACATTTCTGCTGGGTCCAAAACAATGTCTTCTATAATGACAAGACATGATAGTCTAAATTCTACCACTGTTAACGTTTACTAAGCACTCATTGAGCTCCAGGTGGGGTGGGGGGGTGTCTAATTGCTTCATATGTGTTAATTCATTTTTAATCTTTCCCCAAACCTAGATTCTACTATTATGTATATTTTACAGAGGAAGACAGGTAAAGTGTGTCAGGTAAATTGATATGCCCAAAGTCACACAGTTAGAATGATGATGCCAAGGCTCAAATTCAGGTCATGTAAGTCAAACATCCCACCAGAATGTTCCACTGCATTACTAACAAGCCATGGTCTGAATGGAACCCAGCCTGACCTGCCCAGAACAGACCACAGGCTTTTCTTACTCCACACTCCACAACACTATTCCCCTTCCTCTGGATGGCCCTTCTGCCTTTTCAAACTCCTCCACATCCATCAAGACCCAATTCCAATGTTAATTCTTCTATAAAGCCACATTCATCAGGCCAAATTAGCAGAATGTTTATCGTAGCTCAATTCACAATTGCCAAGACATGGAATCAAACCAAGCGCCCACAATCCATGAATAAATAATAAACTGTGGTATACGTATGCCATGGAATACTATTCAGCCACAAAAAGATAGAGACTTTACATCTTTCGTATTAACCTGGATGGAGTTGAAGCACATTCTTCTTAGTAAAGTATTAAAAGAATGGAAAAGCAAGTATCCAATGTACTCAATACTAATATGAAACCAGTAGATGAGCAATTACATGCCCATATGTGAGAAAACCACAGTTAAATTCAAGATGGGGGTCACGGAGGAAAAGGAAAGAGGTGAGTGGAGGGGGGAGGGGGACTGGTGTGCTCTCACCTAGTGGGCACTATGTGGGGGTCTACAGTCCACGCCCTGTGTGAAGGGCTCAACTACAAGTTGAACTTGACCTAACAAACACAAACAATGTAACCTAATCGTTTGTCCACTCATATTAATCTGAAATTTAAAAAAAAATGAGAATTTAAAAAAAGTACTAAAAGATACAAAGATGAAAATAAAAATATCTTTCTACCAGAAACTTATTCTTTACATTTGGTACATACAAGCCCCTACTGCAACTTGCTTTTCGCACCTACAACAGTTATATTTTCCCACGTCATTCAATATTCAACAGCCTAAATTATAATGATTGCCCAATATTCCAATGCATGATTGTTATGTAATTGAATATGTTCTTCAACATCTGATCTGTCCAAAGATTGATGTAGTCAACTCATCAGAAATCTCCCATGATGGGTACCTAGGCCCAGATGTTTGGAACACGGGCAATGTATAGGTCCCATGACTCCACCCCAGCTTCCTACAGTGCTTGGAGAAGATGTAAAGATTGATTTATTGATGGACCTCCCCTGGCCAATGGCCCAGTCACCTTTGTCACTGCTAATAGTTTCTGCCTTGCCTTTTAAGCTCTAGGAGAACACAGTGCTAGTCAGCTTAACTCACTGTATAGGGCATTACATTATGAAATTATTTAAAGACTAGCAAAAAAAAAAAAAAAAAAAAACCAGACCCAGAGACAGAAATTATATTTGGCTCAGCACCTGCAGCTCATTGGCTAGGGTGCCAGCCACATACACTGGACCTGGTGGGTTTAAACCCAGCCTGCCAAACAACAATGACAACAACAACAACAAAATAGCCAGGTGTTGTGGTAGACACCTTTAGTCCCAGCTACTTGGGAGGCTGAAGCAAGAGAATACCTTAAGCCCAAGAGTTTGAGGTTGCTGTGAGCTGTGACACCACGGCACTCTACCAAGGGTGGATGACTGTCTATAAAAAGAAGACTGTATTTCTAAAGAGAGAAATTAGTATTTAACTGTTCTTGTAGGCACAGAGCCAAGTTGGTACACCACAAGTTTCCCTGTTAACATAATCAGCCAGCATTCCGACATGAATGATAGTAACAATAATAAGCAATACAGTAGACCCTCTGTGAGTTGTAACAATAATAAGCAATACAGTAGACCCTCTGTGAGTTGACCACCCAAGGGGCTGAAACAAACTGGTCAATATAAGGAATTAGGCCTGAGGTGCTGACACGCACATGTGGTGTACGCCTGGTCTATAAAATTAGGTCAACTGAAGGAGATGGTCAATGTAGGGAGGTGGTTGACAACAGGGGTTCTACTGTATTTTATAAAGCTTTTATGTCCTTTTAATGTTCACTACTACATTTGCTCTTCAAATTCAAAAATGCATATGATTAGAGATGAGAAGCAAAACCCAGGAAGCCTGATGGGTTTGCCCAGTGCAGGGAGGAAGGGGAGCTGCTCCAAGAGTGTCCACGCCCCAGTCCTGTGCTCGCTGCATCCTGTCACGCTGTCGCTCCAGGTCCCTTTCCCACATGGAATGATGAACCACCCAGGATGAGGGAGTCTCTAACATATGGAAGATGATTGCAGAGGTCTACGGGATGCAGTATTAGGAGTCCCCAGGGGTGGTGTGTTCTCCCTCCCAGAAAAACGGTCCTGTTCATTCTACAAAGTGTGCTGATGGGAATGTGGCGCCCTTTGTTCTCAGTGGAGTAGGGTGTGTTCCCACGCTCACTGGGCGTGCTCCCCAGGTCCTGGTGTAGGGCTGAGCCAAGAACAGCTTTGCTTGTCACCACATCACGGTGACGCCTGTGGAAAGGAACAGTGCGGAACACAAGCAGTTCAGAGATGTGGCCAGTGCCCTGCAGCTGGACAGGTCCAGCACCAGCACCACAGAAAAACTGTGAGGAGGGCAACAGTTGGCATTAAGGGCCTTCTGTACTGGACCTGCCCTTAGGGGATCAGGAGGTGGCCACACCTTCCATGGGCTTCAGTCGTCTCATTTGCTGAATGAAGAACTTGGCCATGACATTTAAAAGGCTCTTTTCTGTGGGTCTATGGACTGGGAAACAGCTGCCATTGGGGGACTTCTACAAAACTGCTGACTTCCACATCAGGGCTCCTGGCTGGCTGGGGGTTGACCCTGTTGCTCAGTGAAGAAGCATTTACTCCATATTCAAATGTTGGGTCCTGTCAAGTGTGACACTATAATATTTACCTTTTCAATCTTTGAAGTGAGCAGACAACCACGTCCTGGAGATGCAATGTTACAGCAAGGCTTTTTTTTTTTTTTTTATTGTGAAACTAACATTTATATATTAGGAAAAGTCTCCACATAAACACAGACCTTTAACACCTATACAATCAATTCAACTATACACAGTATAATGTTATTTCAGTTTTACAAAACATACACAAAAAAAGAGCCCACAAAAAAGTGTAAAACGGAAAACACTTAGGGGAGACAGCAAGGCCCTGGCCTGCCTCAAGTCCATCCAGAACACTCTCTGCAGCTTTGATTGGTAGACTAGATCCAGTTCCCAAACCACCTGGTCCTCTAACAACCTTTGGACCTTTTGTAAAATATAGATGCCTGGACTCCACTCCCAGAAATTCTGATCTGGTCTGCCTGGATAAGGTGCAAGAGTCTGTATTCAAGGAATCACCACTTCCCAGGGGATTGTCACAAGCCTCTGTGAGAACTTCTCAATAAGCTAACTTTTAAAGGCCACTGTCAACCTAAAATACTTTGTTGGTTTGACTATTGCTGTGGGTTCCAAGTCAGAAGATTTAAAAAGTCCCTATGCCATCCCCCAGACCAAGTGATGTAAACCCTCTGGGGATGGCCCGGATTCGTACTGTCAAAACTCTCCTGGCGACCCCAGCTGGGCCTAGGGACATCTCCCTGTACCATCTTGGGAAGAGCAGGGATCCAGAAGATCCCCAACCCCAACTCTGTCAGATCATTCACCTTGTACGGGTTACTGCCCCTTACAGCCTCAGTTCCCTCACAGAAAGGGCCGACCACGACCTCCTGTGTCCAGTGGTGGTGAGATTAAGGTGGCCTTGCCCTGTGCCAATGTCTCACTTCCTCTGAGTCACCCATACAGGTGTACTTTTCATATCATTGTTTTTGTTTTAAACAGAAAATCTAGATGACAATATAAGGGACAGAAATCTGGACTTGTCATGTTATTTCTGGGTGTTTAGAAGAAATACAGGAATGTTAGTTGCCAAGTGCTTCCCAGCCTCATGTGGGGAAAACAAGAAATGCCTGGTCCCCAAATCCCATCACTGACCTGTCCCCCCTGCATTGGCTGTGGGGACGGTACAAACAGGAAAGTGGGGTGACGCAGTGAGGACAGCCGCCCTTCGTCGCGATGACATCCTTGTAGTTTGCTAAGGCTGCTGTCGCAAAGTACCCCAGACTAGGTGATTTACAGCTCTGGAAGCTGGAAGTTTAAGGTCAAGATGTGGGCAGTGCTGGCTCCTTCCAAAGACTGCATGGGTGAGTCTGTTTCATGCCCTCCCTCAGTTCCCTGGAGTTTGCTGCTAACCCTTGGTGACCCTCATGCCCTCCCTCAGTTCCCTGGGGTTTGCTGCTAACCCTTAATGACCCTCATCTTGTGGCTGCATCACCCGATCTCGGCCTTCACCCTCACACGGTGTTCTTCCTGGGGGGATGCCTGTGTCCAAATGTCCCCTTTTTATAAGGACACCTGTTGTGCTGGGTTAGACCTCATCTTAACTTAATTAGCTCTATGAAGTCCTTATCTGCAGATAAGGTCACATGGAATGCTGGTGATTCGGTCTACAGTACTGAAATACCCATCTTAGGGACACAATTCAACCCATAACACCATCCCAACCTAGAGACCTGAGCCCACACCAGGGGTCCTCCTCATGCCCTAAGTCCCAGGCTGCCAGACACCTGCCAGGGTCCAAGACACTGGTTAGAATGTCCCATAAACCATCCAACGAGGTTCCTTTGGAGACTATATAGAACTCACTTTATTTCCTTCTGGAATTCCTCCACGTCCCTCCCCTTTTCCCTCTAGTCAATATACCACTGGTTAAGCATGATTCTCAAACGCTTGATAAAGAGTTATTAATACTAACTCAGAGTTGCATCCGAGCAACTCAGCTCTTGGTCAGATCCTGATACGGGCTGTCTGCAGCTCAGCTCTGGCTCCCTATCTCCTAGTGTGGCCCTGGCCCTCAGCCCCCAGCCTTGGCAAACCTCAGAGCCCTAGGCTAGGAACACAGTTCTACCCAGCAGGTGGATCAGGGTGGGATCTCTCTAGAACACCATGGGGGAATCAAAGAGAAATGCGGCACCGACATTTATTCAACTATTTCTGTTTCGTCTAATGCTCCCACACTTTGGGTTTAGTTTTCCTAACCTAAAGTACTTGTCCCTATAAAACAGGAACTAGTAAAATTCTTAAACAGCTAAATAAATGAAATGATGCTGTTTCTCTTAGAAACTGTTACATAGACTTAGCAATAGCTCATGAATAAATAGTCTCATGGATTCTTCACTGAGTGTATTTATTTACATACTCCTGCTTGGGGTCCAAACACCCACACAGATGCTGAGCAGAGGGCAAAAACAAACAAAACACATACCTGGAGACAAAAACGTAACTATCTTCCACTCAAATGTGGCCCACGTGGTGAGAACAAGGGACGACTGTAATTATCTGGACTGGAGCTTCGGCCTGATGAAGTCTCTCATGGGAACGCAGCGGGAAGGATGGAATAGGAAGTGTTCGAATTAATTGCTAACAGAGTCTGGTTTGTTAGGTGCTCCCTGTCCAAGAATGGCTTTCCATGATTCAATTTCATATTTCTTCTGAAGTTTGGTGAGTGTCCCTTTGCTGAGGAGGACATTCAAAATGTGGACAGTCCCTGTTGAAATAAAAAATGATGTCTTCGTGCTAACCCAATGATGTTTCCCCTAAAACCGGGCCTTGAAGACCTGGCCTAAAAAAGGCAGTGAAGACCTCTTTCTCAGACTTAATTGCCAAGGGCTCACTTTGGTCATGTCAGACCCATAAAAATAATTGTGATAATGAGAGCTACGACTGAGTGAGTGTTTATTCCACCCACTGAAGGCAGATGCTTCAGGTTCAGGAAAACCTGAGACCCCCTGAGTTCAGGATCTTGCCCAAGGTCACACCTGCACGGGCAGGAGTCAGGTTTCCATGTTCTCTTTTGACTCTGGACCCACGCTCTTGAGCACATCCTTCTCAACAGTGGGTCCGAACAACTGGCTGAAGTAGAACAGCCAACGAGATCATGCAGGCAGGTCAGCCAGGGGCCTTGATGTCAGAGGCCAAGATGATGCGCTGTCCAGACTCAGTTTTCACTCAGCAGCAATCTGAAGACACAGCCTAGGGAGCTCCAGGCTGAGAGTGTGGGGCTGGAGGGCTCCTTCACGAAAGGAGGGCCACGGTGCTCATGAAAATGCCAGGGCTAGAAAACCCACATGCAACCAGCCACAGCCCTGAGGTTTGCTGACTCTGCCACATGGGAGACCAACTGGGGTAGGCAGGCCCAGCTAGCGTCCTCTCCTGTCAGAGCCTCCTCCACTGGCCAAAGTCAGGGGGAGAAGGACCGGGCAGGGAGATCCTGGGTCAGCCATGTGGAATCTCCTAATACAAAAATCTTAATTTCATAACTTTTATCCACTAAAGGGTATATATTCATTCTCTTTTATAAAGCTAAAAAAAGCTGTGGCTGAAAATATCTGAATACTTAAACTTAACATTTCATATGGTTGAAAGGTGTCTCTGATATCTCCATTTATTTTCTATCATCTTGGTGAAGGAACCAATGTGACAGATAATTATGACATTTTTACCAGTTCTTCATTCACCCCTGTATCTATACCATACCCTTTGAGATTGAATTTTTCTGCTTCTCCCATCATTTGATGGCACTACTCCTTGAATTCGTGCTGTCCTTGTGATTCAATCTGGCCAAAAGAATTGGTGGAAGTGTGGTAGTGCTGTTTCCCAGCCTGGCTTCAAGAGGCCTCAAGCACCACCATACCTGCCACTGCTCTCTGTGAACAAGTTCAGTCAGCTGCTGGGCGATGAGAGACAAGCCCCAGCCAAAAGCCAGCCAACCTCAAGAAATGTGAAGCCACCCTTGCCCACCCAGCCCCCAGCTGACCACAGGTGCAAGAACAAGTTCAGAAAAGACTGGCTGAGCCTGGCTGAGAGCAGCTGACCTGAGCACTCACAAGCCATTGCCAATGCTGTGTTTGAAGCAACCATGTTGTATGGCGGTTTGTTACACAACTATAGCTAACTCATACAAACAGGTTTGCCAGTGCATGAATGGAGACTCTTTTCTCCAAGATGCTCACATGGCAGATACGAGCTTGTTCTGAACAAGGACCCATCCTCCTACTCTACCACCTTATTTAGTAAATCTCACTGCTTCAGGAAGAACTTCCATTTATGGACTTTTAATATGTGTGAGGCACCATTTAGTGCACGTTTTATTTTTATTTAATCCTCACAGCAACATTATCTCAATAGCCACATACAAGGACTAAGATTTGACATTCTCTTATGAAAGAGGAAGAAAACTAGGCTCTTTAAGAGGCTGACCTGGCAAAGGTCACACAGTAAGTGGCATATCCAGGACAAGACCCACAGCCAAGTTACCCCAAGCTCTGTGCTTAAGAAGTTCTGTCTCTGTAGTTAATTATCATGTTCTGGAGCTAAAACGTTGCCACTGTGGCCACCATAGCAAGTTCATGTACATTTTATAGATGGGAAATTTCGTGAGTAATAAGCCCCACCAGTTTCACCCAGGCCAGGAGGGCAAGCACTGGCTAATCTAACTCTGCTCCCCGTGCCAAAAGAAAGGAGGGCTCTTCTCCCTGTACGAAAGTCAAAAGAGTCCAGGGCAGGAGTCAGCAAACTTTTTCAATAAAGGGCCAGATAACAAATATTTTAGGCTTAGGAGCCCACAGTCCTGGATGTGCTGTTCTTCCACAAAAGCAGCCACAGACAACACATTGTGGAAAGGGTGCGGTCGTGCCCAGTAAAATTGTATTCACAAAAACAGACGTAGTTTCCCAAGCCCTGACCTAAGGGATAGAGCCAGGGGAAGGGAAATATACTGTAATACCAGTGCCCTCATACTCCAGAGTTAAGAAACAGTGGCAGTCTATTAAAAATGTCTTACTTACAACTGATGCTATCTGAATCACCCACTCTTTTCTACAAAGTACAACAGAAATAGCTAATTTTTTTCTTACTGAACATACTCGTCTTGCTGGACTTGCAAGATGTCCCAAGAGGGCTGTGTTAAGAAAGACCCAGAGTCTATGTATATTGTAGCTCCACAAGAAGGAGTCCTGTGATTGATTAGCAATGTCTGCCTGAGGCTAGGGAGGGGAGAAAGACGGCGTAAGTGAAACATCTCTCCCAGTTGCCCCTTAAGTTCTGTGTCATCACTACCCATTTTCAACAAGAATTAATTGATAATTCAACTAAAAACGAACTGTTGATAATTCAGGTTGCTTTTCAAAAACAGATGGGAATACATTCCAAATGCCTTAACCCAGGGATCTGATTGACACCTTCAGTTGAATCTTTTCAAAAGTAAGGAGCTGGTCAACACAGTGCAGCTAAACAAAGTTGCCTAAACCACAACTTCCTTCAACTGCGGGTGTCAAATCCAATGAGTAATTCCAGTAGCCTCCCTGCAAAAGTGTTTACCTGAGCACCCTTTACCGAGTCAAGCACTCGACAGTCTCACAGTACAAAGACCTTGTCATTAGGTCCCAGTTCCTACTCTCTAGAGTGCAGGGCTAAGACACAGGGACCTCCCTGCAGTGGTCACTGGAAAACTTGTTGAATTTCATTAATTAGTGATAATATTTGGCTGAGCCCACAGAGTCCTACCTCTAAGCTAAGAGAACCTACAAACCTATCCAGCTACAGTGCTCAAGAGTGAAGATTCACGGGCAGGGAAAAATACATCCCTGGATACCACTCACTTTAGTCTAGTCCTCACCATGGCTAACTTTCAGCCTATGAGACTTTGAGGGGGTTGTTTTCTAATTGTTTTTGTTTTGTTTCATTTTTTGAGACAGAGTCTCACTTTGTCACCCTTGGTAGAGTGCTGTGACGTCATAGCTCACAGCAACCTCAAACTCTTGGGTACAAGCAATTCTCTTGCCTCAGCCTCCCCAGTAGCTGGGCCCTGCATGATCCCTGGGGCAGCCACTCACCATCTGTCCCCATTAAAATTAAAGTTAATAGGCCGGGCGTGGTGGCTCGTATCTGTAGTCCTAGCACTCTGGGAGGCTGAGGCAGGTGGATCACCTGAGCTTAGGAGTTCAAGACCAATCATAGAAAAGTGAGATTTTGTTTCTACTAAACACAGAAAACCTAGCCAGGTGTTTACTATATATCTATAGTCCCAGCTACTCAGGAGGCTGAGGCAAGAGGATCACTTGAACCCAGGAGTCTGAGATTACTGTGAGCTATGACTCCATGGAACTCTGACACAGGATGACATGAAATTTTATGTAATATTTATTTATTTAGAGTTACCATGCAATACAATTAAAAATTTAGTCCTATTTCAAGTTCTGTCAGTCCCACTTCAAGCTGTATCACTACACAGCTCAGAGCACCTGTCTAACACACAGAAAG
This sequence comes from Loris lydekkerianus, assembly GCA_963574355.1. Taxonomy (NCBI): domain Eukaryota; kingdom Metazoa; phylum Chordata; class Mammalia; order Primates; family Lorisidae; genus Loris; species Loris lydekkerianus. Next base: position 53,994 of record CAUYPK010114849.1, read on the forward strand.
TTCTGCCAGCTGGCACTGATTCAGACTAATGTAGCAGCTGCTGCTGCGCCAGCACTCTATGCATGTCTCCCAGACACTCTGAAGTCATTCCAGGAGAAGCCTTTTGCCCTCAGCATTCTCTCTGCCAGAATGCTTGCTTTCTGGCTTGCCCACATGCAGGGCAGAACAGGCCAGCCAACAAGCATCCCTAGAAGGATCGCTCAACAAATGACGGATGGGAATTGGTTGATGAGTGTCCCGGTGTCCACACTCCCCAGCCTAGGAAATTCTGAGGCTGGTCTGAAGAGCACCTCAGAGATGCCAGCAGCTGGAGTCCTGGCTGCCCACAGAGATCATCCACCTGCTGACAAGCCCTTCACTGGCCTATCTCGGGTTGGCTGCTGGAGGAGTCCGACCAAGGCAGTGACCAGCATCAGCAGTTCGTAAAACATACGATAGTCACACTTACCTTGGTGCTGACTCTCAGTGTGTGCAAACTAGCTAATTTTACTAGTGTGAAAGATGATCACTGATAGAATCAGTAAATGAAATCTCAGAAAAAAAGGTCTGTTGCTTTACTTTACAGAATTTTTTTATTTATTTCATTACTCTGCTGATACGCTTTATATACTTTTATATGCTTTATAGCTCTCTTTCAGTTTTATTTTACAGTGTTGGTATTTTTCAGCCTGATCATTCACCTAACCACCAAACCTATTTTTGAATCATTTTGACTGTTTCCAAAAATCAGACCACTGTCCAAAGACAACATTTGGCCCATGGAGAAAACTGAAGAGTCTACGTCTCCAGCTTTGAAAGCTATTCGCACAGTCCAGCTCTCAAGACCTTTTGGCCAATAACAAATCATTACAACAAGTGGACCATATCCATGGTGACGATGACCACCCATTTGTATGTTTTTTCTATGTGACCTTTACAATTTGATTTCTTTATAATCAAATCTCTGCTTATTTCCTTCTTTGCTATCATTTTTTCCTGAACAGCTTTATTCAGATACAATCCACCTATCACAAGATACGCTCGTTTAAAGTGTATGATTCCATGTTTTTTGTGTACCACAACTTTCATGGTCTGTTTTCACCGTACATGGCAGCACTCAATTTAATCTCGCACATTATTTCTGCCCAAGAATCTCAGTGGCTACATTCAGAAACCAAAGCCACATGCACTGGCAGACAATTTACTACCACTGAGGCTAGGCAAAAAGATAAGCAGTAATTATACTGAGGTTGCTCTTTCCCTCACATTTTTTCACTATTACCCAGCTCAATAATCAGTTCATCTAATCAACATGGCGGTAAAATCATCAGTTACACCACACCAAAAAAAAAAAAAAAATAGCAAGACTAGACACATTGGTAACATTTTGTTTGCTCAACAAAATGCAAATCCCCACACAAAAATGTATTCTTAAAAAATTCCATCCTTCCCTAGTTCTCTGATTCTTACTGATGCCACAAACCACTCTGATGAAACCATCCTCTTCTCTTCCCACACTGCTGTCTACAATAGTCCAAATTGCCCACTCCTCCCCAGCACTCCTGCATTTGTTAGGGCCTCTTAAGCCCCCACCAGAATCTGCTTCTCAGACCCCAATTTGAGCATCCTGGTTATAGTGGGCAGGTGCTTCAGAGCAGGTAAACATTAAATCCAGTGGAGAGACAAGAGGGGGTGCTTCACAGCCAGTAAAACATATGTAACTGTTGATGTCACAGAAAAATGTCTGTCTAGGGATACCCACTGTCCCAGCATGCACCATCCACCCATCCCCAGGTGCGTGTGCGGGCACACACATACACACACACAGCCTGAAGTTTAAAGGGTTTCACTGGAGCTGCGCACTCTTCAAAGAACAGCTACCAGCTTCAGAGGCTTTCCCAGCCCTCTCATTTTCCAACAGGATGGTGCTTCACAGAACAGTCGTCTCTTAGCCACAAGAAGCCGGCCACTAGCCCCTTCAGCCTGCTCGGGAAAAACCTGGTTCATCTGGCACAGGGAGAAGAAAAACCAGGAAGCTATTAGAGCAGCCTCCCTAAATTGTCCTGGCTCCATCGACTTAAGAATTCCAAATTCTAGGAGAAGGTGGCCGGTGGCACAGGGTGGAGGCAGAGGTGGGAATCCATTAACAGGCAAGAAAAGCCACAGCCTTGATACACTTGGAAGTATTCCATGTGGCACAACCAGTGCCCTCTTGTCACCCTTCCCATTTAAGGGTCCCCGGGGTTCCCCCAAATGCCTGTGTGGAGCGTCAAAGTGGACTCCTCCCCATGGAACAGGGCCGCTTTGGTCAGGCTGTGGTTTCTATTTATTTTTCCCCAACTCTCAGATCTGAAAGCTGCTCAACGGCAAAAGAAAAAAAAAAAAAAAGTCAGTTGGAGAGAGTTGCATTTTTGTCATTCTTGGAATGTGTCAAAGTAATCTTGGAAGAAGAAATCTGGTCGATATTTAGAGTTGTTGAAAGGAATTGAGTGACTACATTAAAGCTATGAGTTGGTGTAAAAGAAATTAAAGAAGAGATGGTGCACTTGACTCTTCCAAGATGTTAACACCGATGGGGGGGGGGCAGGGAGGAGAGACAAGTTGAGGGGTACTTGGGGGCTGCCCTACCCTTGGAGAGACAGTGTCCTCACCCCAAACAGTGGCCCATTGGCTTCTTTCCCTGCCCAAAGCTTCATGCTCAAACTCCACATGGTAACCAGAGTGATCTTTGGAAATATGAATTCATTCACATCATGCCCATTCATCCAGCCTTTCATTGTCTCCCTCTCCTACTGAGAATAAAATCCAAACTCCTTACTATGGCTGACAAGACCTTAGGTGGTTCAGCCCCACCCAGGCTTCTGACATTTCCCCTCTCTCCCTAACCCGCAGCTGCAGTGACCTTCTCCATGTCTCCGTCTTGCCTGGGGCCTCCGCAGTGGGGAAGAGGAACGTTCTCCATGCCCATCAATCCCCATCTCTACCTTCTACCTGGTTACCCTTTCATGACACTGACCACAATTTGATGCTTCCTAGTTGTCCTGTACTCCTTAATCCTGTCATGTCTCCCTAGAAGGAAAGCTTCATGAGAACAAGGGGCCATGCAAAACGGGGCCAGACCTGAGCCGATATCAGTAAATCCTGCAGGAATTGAGGATCAACCAATGAAAAAGGGGCCAGTCGATCACCAATGAAAATGGGGGGTTTATTTTATGTATTTATTTATTTTACTTTTTTATTGTTAAATCATAGCTGTGTACATTAGTGCAATCAAGAGGTACAATGTGCTGGTTTCATATACAATCTGAAATATTCTCATCAAACTGTTAAACGTAGCCTTCATGGCATTTTCTTAGTTATTGTATGTAGACATTTGTATTCTGCCTTTACTAAGTATCACCTGTACCCATTCTAAGATGCACCATAGGTGTGGCCCCACCCATTACTCTCCCTCCACCCTAACCTCCCCCCTCCCTTCCCCTGCCTGGGCCCTTTCCCCATAGTCTTGTGCTATAGTTGGCTATAGTTATAGCCTTCATGTGAAAGTTATAATTTAGTTTCCTAGTAGGGCTAAATACATTGGATACTTTTTCTTCCATTCCTGAAATACTTTGCTAAGAAGAATATGTTCCAGCTCCATTCATGTAAACAAGAAAGAGGTAAAGTCTCCATCTTTCTTTAAGGCTGCATAATATTCCATGGTATACATGTACCACAATTCATTAATCCATTCATGGGTCTATGGGCACTTGGGCTTTTTCCATGACTTAGCAAGACGTTTT
>CAUYPK010114850.1:0-12119 GCA_963574355.1 Loris lydekkerianus
CATCAGAGCCAAGCTGGGCTATGCAGCCAGCAACAGGGATAGCTGTTCTCTCCCTTAGGAAACTCACAATCATGATAGGTGTGACTGATGTGGAATAGCCAATGTCCACAAAGGCCAAATGGCTGAGGAAGAGGTACATAGAGATGTGAAGCTGAGGGCTTTTTCGAACTAACATGATTATGCTGATGTTGCCCAATATGGTAACAACATAGATTCCTAGAAAGACCACAAAGAAGACTGAACAATTAGTAGGATCCTCTGCTAACCCCAAAATAATAAATTCTGTCACCATTGTGGTGTTTCCAGTCTCCATCTTTCTTGGAATGGTGCCTATTGAAATAAAAACCAGAGGATATCAGAATAAATCAAAGAATCTCTTTTTTTTTCTTTTTTTGAGACAGCGCCTTAAGCTGTCACCCTGGGTAGAGTGCTGTGACATCACAGCTCACAGCAACTTCCAACTTCTAGGCTCAAGCACTTCTCCCATCTCTGCCTCCCAAGTAGCTAGGACTACAGGCACCCACCACAATGCCTAGCTAATTTTTGGTTGGAGCCGTCATTGTTGTTTGGCAGGTCCATGCTGTATTCAAACCCACCAGCTCAGGAGTATATGGCTGGCACCTTAGCTGCTTGAGCTACAGGTGCCAAGCCTAAATAATCTCTTAATTAACATATTTATTTCAACATTCAGCTCACTAAAAATCAAAATGTAGATACCACTTTTGTCTAATGCTTACATGTCACAAATGTTTCTAAACATCTTGCATTAAGGATGATTTGGGGGGGTTTTTGTTTGTTTGTTTTTTTTGCAGTTTTTGGCCTGGCTGGGTTTGAACCCACCACCTCCAACATATGGGGCTGGCACCCTACTCCTTTGAGTCATAGGCACCACCCCCATTAAGCATGATTTGAGAATATTAATATCCATTATCCTAAAGCCACAGATACATCATAAATTATAATTCAATTATATTAAACAGATTAGATGATTTTATCCTGTCTGACAAAGATTTGTACCTATATATTAATCTGAAATAAAAAATAAATTACAAGCAATTAGGTTCAATTGTTTGCATTTGCTAGGTCAAGTACAAGCTGTAGTTGAGGCCTTCACCCAGGAGAGCGTGGTATACCCTTACATTGTGCCCATTAAATGAGAGTTTACTAAATACCCTCCCTCCAAACCCCCCCACCAGAATTTGATTGTGTTATTTTTCTGGTTTGGACATGCAGTTGTTCATCTACTACAGCAGTTCTCAACCTGTGGGTCACGATCCACAGGAACTATATCAAAGGACCACAGCATTAGGAAGGTTGAGAACCACTGATTTACTAGTTTCGTATTAGTATTGAGCACATTGGATGATAGTTTTCCATCCTTCTGATACTTTATTAAAGAGAATGTTCTCCAACTCCATTCAGGTTAATACAAAAGATGTAAAGTCTCCATCTATTTATGGCTGAATACTATTCCATGGTATACAGCTATCACATTTTATTTAACCATTTCTGAGTTAATGAGCACTGATTCATTTTCACATCTAGGTGATTGTGAATTGAGCTGCTATAAATATTCAGATGCAAATGTCCTTATAGTAAAATGATTTCTTTCTTCTGGGAAGATACCTAGTAATTGGATTGTGGGATCAAATGGAGCTACTTTTACCTCTTTGAGGATTCTCTACAATTCTTCCCCAAAGGGCTGTATTAGTTTGTAATCCCAACAGTGTACAAGTGTTCCCTTCTCTCCACACCCATGCCAGCATCTGCAGCTTTGAGACTTTGTGATGTGGGCCATTCTCACTGGGGTTAGGTGATATCTCAAGATGGTTTTGATTTGCATTTCTCTGATGATTAGAAACAATGATCATGTCTTTGTTGGCCTGGCCATTCATCTGTCTTCTTCAGAGAAGGTTCTGTTTATGTTTCTTGTCCAATAATAAATGACATTGTTTGTTCTTTTCTTGTTGATTAGTTTGAGTTCTTTGTAAATTCTGGATATTAGGCCTTGTCAGATTTGTGACATGCAATTATCTTCTGCCATTCTGAAGGCTGTCTGTTTACTTTAGTTGTTGTGCCATTTATCTGTGCAGAAGCTTTTTAGTTTGATAATGTCCCATTTATTTATTTCGGGTGTTGCTGCAATTGCCAAAGGGGTCTTGCTCATAAAATCTTTTCCAAGGCTGATATTGTCAAGAGTTTTCACACTCTTTCTTCTAGAGTTTGTAATCATTTCATGTCTTATATTTAAATATTTTATCCAACATGAGTTAATTTTTGTAACTGATAAGAGATGCGGGTTCAGTTTCAGTCTTTCACATGTGGCCAACAAGTTCTCACAGCACTATTTATTAAATAGGGATTCTTTTCCCTAGTGAATGCTTTTCCCTGGTTTATCAAAGATCAGATGGCAATATGTAACTGATTCATCTCTATATTCTCTATTCTATTTCATAGATCTATATCTCTATTTTTGTGCCAGCACCATGCTATTTTAATCACTATAGACTTGTAGTATAAACTGAACTCTGGTAACATGATGCCTCCAAATTAGTTTTTATTTCTTAGAATGGCATTGGCTATTCAGGGTTTTTTCTGGTTCCATATGAAACAAAGTACTATTTTCCCAAGTTTTTTAAAAGTATGACATTGATGCTTTAATGGGCATTGCATTAAATCTGTAGATCACTTTAGTAAGTATAGGTCTTTTAACAATGTTGATTCTTCCCAGTCACAAGCATGGTATGTTTTTTCATTTGTTAAAGTCTTCTGCTATTTCTTTTCTCAGTATTTAGTAATTCCTTTGTAGAGATCCTTCACATAATTCGTTAGACATATTCCCTAGTATTTCATTTTCTTTGAAGCTACTGTGAAATGTATTGTGTCTTTGAGTTGATCTCAGCACGATGGTATACTTAGAAGACCCCAGGGGCTCAACCACAAGACTCTTGGAAGTGATCAAGAAGTACTGTAACATCTCAGGATATAAAATCAATGTCTACAAATCAGTAGCCTTCATATACACCATTAACAGTCACGCTGAAAACAAGCTATTGTGAGAAGCAAAACTATTGAATAAGTGAAGGAGACATAAAAACATTAAGAAAATGGAATGAGTGTATTTTCACATATGAGTTTCATAAGAAAACAAAATTAGAAAAATAGGTTAGAGGCAGTTTTTAAAATAGATAGTGGCTGTTAAAGTACAAACAAGTAGCGTTATGAAGATATATCCCCATTTGGTAAAACTGAAACAATGTTAAATGCAAAGAAAAGAAACTTGAGTTAGCTGATAATAATATATAATTACCTATGAAGGCATTAATATTAGACAGCACACTCTGCGTCAACAATAGAAGCCAGCCTCAGCACCTATGGCTCAAGTGGCTCAGGTGCCAGCCACATACACCTAAGCTGGCGGCTTCAAATCTAGCCCAGACCTGCCAAACAACAATGACGGCTGCAACCAAAAAATAGCAGGCACCTATAGTTTCAGCTACTTGGGAGGTGGAGGCAGGAGAATCGCTTGAGCCTCGAAGTTGGAGGTTGCTGTGAGCTGTGATTTCACAGCACTCTACCCAGGATGACAGCTTTAGGCTCTGTCTCAAAAACAAAAGAAAAAAACAATAGAAGCCAGAAGACATTGAAGTAATTAAAGTAATAAATTAGAAGTTAAAAGGCTTGAGAGAAAGTAATGATCTCATAAAGGCCAGCAAGACAAGCTGAACAGAACTGCCATCATCTAGAGACATTTGTCAATCTTCAATTCAGCGTGTGGAGAATAGATGCAAAGAAAAAATTACAGTGTTTACCACAAATGGAACATCACTACAAATTTCAAATAAGTAAAGAAAGAAGGACAATGAACCAGAAGGAAGGCCTTTATACACAAGTAGTAGTATATAAATATATTGGCAAGTATCTGGGTAAGTACAAATAAACATTGAGTATATAAAAATAATAATAACAGTTATTAATTTAGGGAGTGGACAATGCCAAGTTAAACTTCCAGTTTCTAATCTAGTCTGTAAGAATGTTGGAAGTCACCACTTGCTTCTAACAAGTAAAAAGCTGGACAAACTGAAAAACATCAACAACTCTTCTTTAGATCTGTCAGAAAAATGAGGTCACAGGGCAAACCACCATCCCCCATATTGGAGATACAGGCAGATTCATGAGCAGAAACCACTACAGGAACTAGTACTGGGGTGGAAAAACCTGAAGTGCAACTGATGAACTGCTGGAGGCTCAGTGGACAAGTCAGAGAGAAAACCTTCAGGGGTGGCAGGTGCAGGGGGGCCATCACAGCTTAAGGAGTTTTACCTCCAGGTACTCTCCCAGGTCCTCAAAGTGAATACTAGAGAAAAATCCCCTTAGGCTTCCAATAGGCGGAGGGGAAAAAATAACTTACTTACTTACTTTATTTATTTATTTATTTATTTATGTATTTATGTATGTATTTATTTATTTATTTATTTATGGACACTGTCACTTTGCTGCCCATGAGAGAGTGCTGTGGCATTAGCCTAGCTCACAGCAACCTTAGACTCCTGGGTCAAGACACCTATTACCTCAGCCTTTTGAGAAGCTAGAAGAACAGGCACTCACCATAATACCCAGCTAATTTTTTCTATTTTTAGTAGAGATGAGGTCTTGCTCCTGTTCAGGCTGGTCTGGCCCTTATGTGCTCAAGTGATCTTTCCACTGGGCCTCCCAGAGTTCTAGGATTACAAGTGTGATCTGTAATCCTGTTTTAAACATGCCTGTTCTAAAATAACTATTTTCAAATAGGCCAGAGAATTCTGTTCTTCTTACCAAGGCCTGCCCTCAGGAGAAACTATTTTACCAGAGTCTAACCTGTTTGGTTTATATCAGACTAACCTACAGCGGAAGAAAAATACACAACACCAGCCCTTTCCAGCCACCCTGTCTCATCCAGGGAGTGGGGAACTGATAGGCCCTAGAGAAATTCAGTCCAGGACACAGGCTCACCACACTCTGAGACCTAAGCATAGCTCTACAGAACACTTCACCACCTGCACAGCTTGCTCCTACATTACAGAAGACCTTTTTACTGCAGTTACTTTATCCAGTTCATCGGGTATGCTTTTAAAAAATTACATGGCATACTATAAGGCATAAAACACAATTTGAAGAGACTGATCAAGCATCAGAACCAGAGTCATACACATATATGGCTGGAATACTAGAATTATCAGACTTGAAATGTAATGATTTTTCCAGGGACATGTTCCACCATCTGGGGGCAAGATGCCAATAGATGGGGAGGTTGCACATGTGTGGGGAAGGAAGTACATGGGAACTTTTTGTACTTTCTGCTCAATTTTGCATGAACCTAAAAGTGCTCTGAAAAAACTGTTTATTACTTTTTTAAAATAATAAAATGAAAATAATATATAAAGGATAAAGTGGTTTGAAAGGATTAGTTTTCCACTGCTTGTGCAACAAATTACTACAAGCCTACCTAGCAGCCCAAACAATACTCATTTATAATTTCACAGTTTTCTTGGTCAGAAGTCTGGTTTGGCGCAGATGGTTCCTTTGCTCAGGTTCTCACAAGGTTGAAATCAAGGTGTCAGCCAGGCTGGGCTCTTACCAAAGGCTCTGAGAAATAGTCCATTTCCAAGCTCATTAAGGTTGTTGGCAGAATCCAGTCTGTTACAGGGATAAGGTCTTCATTTCATAAAGTTCATAAAGAGTTTGCCTGATTGGGTCAGGATTATACAGATACTCTCTATGTATTAAGGTCAACTGACTTGGGACTTCAGTTGTACCTACAAAATCTCTTCACAACAGTATCTAGATTAGTGTTAAATTGAAAAATTAGAGGGTAGGAATCTTGGGGGCCATATTTAGAATTCTGCTACAAAGTTAAAGAATTCTAAAATTCTTATTTTGAGGGAAGGGTAAAGATATTTCAGAAATTCTATGTAGTATGTTATAAGTTTGGAGATATATTAGAGAATAGAAATTAAACAATTTTCAAACTAGTATCAAAAATAAAAGTATTTTAAAAATTAATTTAATGCAATAGAAGCAAGAAATAGAAATCAAGGAAAGTGGATAGAAAGCAAAATAAAGGTCAGAAGCATTGGCTTATAACTATAATCCTAACAACCTGGGAGGCCAAGAAGGAGGATTACTTGAGCTCAGTAGTTTGCTGTTGAGGAGGCTGACACTGTGCACTCTAGCCTGGGCAGCAGAGTAAGATTCCATCTCTAGAAAAAGAAAATGCAAATTCAGTAGAAAGAACAAAATAAAAAGGTTGTGGTGGAAATCCAACTAAATCAGCAGTACAAGTGGTCTGTATAAAGAAAACAGGGTCATGTTGGATTTAAAAATAATTTTTTCTTTATACTCTTTTTACAAGACAGAACATAATAACATAAAGGCTCAGAATGGTTGAAAGTGAAAAGAAATAGATGCAGTGGTTCATACCTGTAATTCTAACAATTTGGGCTTAGGTAGAAGGATCACTTGAGGCTAAGAGTTCAGTCTGAGCAACAGTAAAACTTTTCTCTAAAAAAAAAAAAGGAGAAAAATTATCCAGGTTGTTATCCCATCTACTCAGAATGCTGAGGCAGGAGAATTGCTTGAGCCAAGGAGTTTGAGGTTGAAGTAAGCTGTGCTGGTGCCATTGCACTCATCCCCAGGTGACAAGGTGACAGAGAAAGACCCTGTCTCAAAAAAGAACCAGCAAAAAATACTAATAAATATAAATACTTCAGAAGTACCTATCAAATATCAGAAGCCTGCCATTTTGAGGGATAAAGTATGTTATTGTTTTCTAACAGAACAAAACTGACCATGTCTAAGTCTCCTGAATAGCCAAATAGAATATTTACTATATTTTGAAAGATCATAACATTTAAAATATCTCTTTATAAGACAGACAAGTGAATAACTAGCAGAACTCTATTCTTAGTCAACCTATGACAAACTTACTTTATGCATTGATGATTAATTCAATGTGAATTAACTTGATATAATGACATAAAACTAAATCTCTAATTTTATTAATTGGTCTTAGGATTGTGTCAGAGGTTTAAAAAACAAATCTGGAATAGTTCTTGTGTTTTTATAAGAAAATATGCACATGAAATATCCAAATAAATTAAAAAACAGTATATGAGTGCCAACCTGTATGATATGGGAGAGATGAAATACTATAAAGAAAATACAAATAAAATTATAGCACACCCTTTCCCCCTTCCCCCTATTTTTAGGTTGTAACTGGGTTATAGCTTTCATGTGAAAGCGCTAAATTAGTTTCATAGTAGGGCTGAGTGCATTGGGTACTTTTTCTTCCATTCTTGAGATACTTTACTAAGAAGAATATGTTCCAGCTCCATCCATGTAAACATGAAAGAGGTAAAGTCTCCCCTTGGCTAAAAAAAAAAAAAGAAAGAAAGAAAGAAAAGAAAAAAAGAAATGAAAACAATTTAATATAAACATTTGCACCCTCACATTAATCTGAAAATTTTTTTAAAATACTAAAACACAAATAAAATAAAAATAATTTCCCTTTAAAAAAATAAATAAATAAAATAAAATTATAGCACAAAGTTCTGGGAATAAATTTGAGGTCTGGCACTTACTATCCAGATTGGTCTTGAAAATGTTATGTAACACTTCTGGACTCCATTTTCCTTATTTTAAAAATTAATATACAGTAATAATAATATTTACCTTACATGGCCACTATATTAAATGAAATGATTTATGTTAAAAGATATAACAATGAATGGCAATGAATGCATAATCCATAAATAAAAATCTATTTCAAACAAGCAGCTTTTAGCTTCTACTGCAAATGCAAAGGATATTTAGATATCAAGAACAAAGAAATAATGTTACCTGAGATTCAAATGTAATAACAGACCCCAGGAATCATCTCTGTAGGAAAGAGCTTATTTATGTAGGATGGAGGACCATTTGGAATATAAGACCAACAGTACTTCAGGACCAGACATGCACCGATTTAACATCCTGAGCAAATCCAATGGGAGAAAATCCAGGATGATTAGGTGTTTAGTACTCACACACCGTTATGTTGGCTGAGATATTCATTAAGATCTCAAGGGTTTCATTAATTCTCATTACTATTTGTATATTACAACTGCATAGATCTAATTAGTTTTGAGATTTGATTTGGACCAATGTAATTATCATGATCTATGGCTGGCCATGCCATTTCTGAGGAATGTCTTTGAGCACTGGAACTATTTTCTTGAGCATTGCCATGTGGCTTATAAGTAGTTACACCTTAGAAAGCTGCACTCAAGAGCCATAATATTTTCTCAATATGAACATGACCTAGATTTCAATTCAGCTTTGGAAGTTCTCACTTTTACAAGGTCTGACAATGAAGTTCATAAACTCATCCTAGGAAAAGTACTATGTACCTCATTGTTGAATATCACTAAGGTCACCTTCCGAGTACTTCTCTTGGGAAGCTATGCACTGATCCCAATGCCTAGCCCAACCTTCAAAGCAATTTTGGAACTCTTTTTCTGCAATGGCTATCAAAGCTGTTGTCATATTACCTTTAATGTCCTGAATGTCATCAAAATATGTACCTTTCAATATTTCCTTTATCTTTGAGTAAAGGAAAAAGTCATGGGTGTGTAGAGATGGTGTTTCAAAACAGTTATTTGTTGATAGGCTAAAAACTCCTTCACAGACCATGCCATGTGAGCTAGTGCACTGTTGTAATGCAGAGCCATGAATTGTGGTTCAGGATTTTTAGTTAGGATTGTCCTATTTCTCTATCAATGTTTACTTGATCTGCTTTGCTTCTCAGTCAGCTGACAATTTTGACACACAATTCAAAGAATTTTTGCAATGTTTTCATTAGTTCTACTTGTTACTGGCCACTCTGACCTGTCTTCATCAGTGATGCTTTCTCTCCCTTCAGAAAAATGTTTAATCCATTAGTACACTGCTGTTTTCTTCATGAAATTATCCTCATAAACTTGGACTATCATGTCCCTCAATTCACTTCCACTCTTGCCAAGTTTAACAAGAAATTTATGAATGTTTATGCATTGCTTTAATTCAAGCTCTAACATTCTCATGAGGACACACAAAACACACAGCAACAATATAATGAATGCCACTCAGCAAGACATGCCACAAGTTGACACAAACACAACTATGAGACAAGGATATACCAACGCCATGAAACCTGAGTTGTTTGTATAGTGCTGCCAATGTTCATGAACTTAATTGTCAGACCATCCATACTTTTTCCCTAAAACCTTGGACACTTAAGATGGACAGAGATCCAGTTACTGAAGATACCTTTGTCTTTCCTCATCCTAAGTTTATCCCGGTCCCAGTGCCCACTTCCTAACAAGCCAAGGATCTCTTCTTTATTTCTTATTTATAGGTGGCTTTGATAAATGACTTTATTTCTTATTTATAGATGGCTTTGTATTGTTCTGAAGTGCCTTGTTTTATTCAAAAATAGTTTTTAGATAATTCCGTATTATATTCATCAGCTTCACGCTCTGTACTAATGCATATTAATCAAAGCATTTAATTAGCATGTATTTAACTATACTCCTACTAATGTTTCATTGTATCACTATTTCTCTTGGATGTGATCCAAAAAGTGGAATTCTTGGGTCAAAATGTTTGCACAATTTAAATTCTAATAGATACTGCCAAATTGCCATTAAAGAAAGCTAGCAGTGTGATGTTTGATGCAAATAACCTAGTAGGTGAAACTGTTTTGTTATTTATTGGACCTACCAGTTTCTGAAAATTCCACATGATTGTAGGTTTTTCAGTTTCTCACATCTCTATCAGAATGTGCTTTAAATATTTCAACATAGTGTTACTAAGCATATAAATTGTTAGGACTACCTTAACTTTCTTGTAAATAACACCTTTTTTGTTGTTGTTGTTGCAAACATTATATGCTTTCATTCCTGGCTAACATGCAGTGGCATAGACACTTCCACAATATTTATCAGATTATACTTTGTTATTAATACATCTCAGGTATTTATTAAGAATTATAACATCATATCCTTTAATGCATCTATTTTTCTTAAAAATCCTTACGTATTAATTAAAATATTTATCTAGATTTGTATATACAGAACACCTTTTATTTATAAAACCTTTAAAAATACTTTGTCAATGTACTTCCCACTAGCAATAATTAAAAGTACACATTTCCTCACTCCTTAAACCATCTATTGTGATGTGATATAATTTTCTTTTCCATTTACTATGCTTTTTTTGTTGTGTGTTTTTGTTATTGTTTTCATATCAATATTTGATTTAGTTAAATTAATTTTCTTTGTACTACTTTTAATCTATGTTATTTTATTTCTATTCTTCCAATATTTGTAACTCCTAAAGTTTTAACACTTTAAACTTTTTATTAGCATGCCTTTACCTATCTCACATTCTCTTATCACTTCTCATCTTGTTTGTTAAATTATGAAGAAATTTAGTATAAATTATTGTTTTTAATCAATAATTATTTCAACTAATAACCTATTTTTATCTGTTCTTCTATTCACTCCTGCTTCTTGTGTCTCATGTGTCCCCTTAGGTTTTCTCCCTTTTCATCTAGAAGGATAAGCCATGAGCAATAAAATTCCTGAGTCCTACCATGATGCAAAAATGCCTTTATTTTCACTCCAGCTCTAGTCACATATTATTTGGGTACTAAATTGTATAGACATAATTATTCCCTATTTCCCAACTTAGAAGTGTTTCTTCCTTCTCTTCCTTATATCCTGTGTTGTTGATGAAAAGTCTAGTGTCAGTATCTTCTTCCTCTGTAGATTATTATTATTGATGAAAATGTTTAAGGCCTGGGTACAGTGGCTCACACCTGTAATCCTAGCACTCTGGGAGGCCAAGGCAGGATTGCTGGAACTCAGGTGTTCACGACTACCTGAGCAAGAGCGAGACCCAATTTCTACTAAAAATAGAAAAATTAGCCAGGCATTATGGCAGGCACTTGTAGTCCCAATTACTGAGAAGGATTGCTTGAACCCAGGAGTTTGAGGTTGCTGTAAGCTACAGCACTATAATCTGGGGCAACAGAGTGAAACTCTGTCTAAAAAAAAAAAAAAAAAATGTTTAAAAGAAACATTTAGGATATTCCTTATAATTTTTATTTTGAAAATTCATTACATTATTGTGGGGATATTCTGTTCTTGTCACTCTTATTTGGTACTTGGGAGGACCTTTGTATTTGAAGACTTCTGTCTTAGTTCAACCCTGAAATTTTTTCTTCAATTATTTCATAAGATATTGCTTCTCTCCTCCATTGTATCATTCTAACTCTCTCTTTTGGGACTCCTCCTAGACACAAGATAGAACTTCTTCATTAATTTTCTTTATCTCAGCTTTTTTTTTTTTTTTTTTTTTTTTGTTCTTTCTCTCTCTTTGACCTCATGCTATTGAAGGTTTCTTTCATTATTTTTAGCAACATTTTCATTTTGATATTGATTTTTCAGTTGATTTTTATGCATGTAATATTATTTATATCCCTCTCAGTTCATTGATTAGAATAAAGACTCAATAATAATGTCACATGACATTAAGCAAGCTTCCAAATTAATTCGTCTTGAGGAGGTCTTGTCAGATCCTGCCTGAGTAAAGAATCTTACTGTAAATTCTTCAAATTATTGACATACTGATCAGTATAACCTGCTGACATTCAATAAGACATATTTATGTTAAGATTAGCTGGAGAATGAAGTTCTATTGATTATCTACCACGTAAACTTTTTTTATTTTTTTTCTTTATTTTCTTTTTTGAGACAGAGTCTCATGCTGTCACCCTGAGTAGAGATAGAGTGCAGTGGTGTCACAGCTCACAGCAACTTTAAACTCTTGGGCTCAACAATTCTCATGCCTCAGCCTTCCACGTAGCTGAGAATACAGGCACCTACCATAATGCCTGGCTTAGCATGTAGACTTTTCTTAGCCTATATGATGTAATCTGTAGATAATGGTAATAATTTCTGTACTATACCCTCAAATGAAAAGAAGACAACTCTAGTATGAGGAGTATTCTCCCTTCTTTTAAATTTTCACATAAAAGACTTCCACCTTGAGACAGACTC
>CAUYPK010114851.1:0-53743 GCA_963574355.1 Loris lydekkerianus
TCTGTCAGAAAGGCAAGGTGCCATTTCCATTCTGCATCATTGAGCTCTGGTACTTCTTTGTTTTTTGAAAGCAGAAAAGCTGTAATCTGTGGAATTAAGTCATAGAAATGTTTCAAAACTCTCCCTCGACTCAGCCAACGGACTTCTGTGTGGTACAGAACATCTTCACAGGCAACATTTAGCTCAGACAGAAATTCCTGAAATTGTCTGTGGTTTAGTGCATTACCTGTAATGAAGTTAACACAAGATACCACATTTTTCATAACAGAGTCCCACTTCAGTGATTTACTACACAGCGCTTGTTGGTGGATGAGGCAGTGTATAGCTATTGGATGAGAATGGTTATGTTTGTCCACCTCTTGGTTAATGTGAGCAATTATTCTTTTCTTAGACCCCACCATGCTAGGACCACCATCAGTTGTCACACTGGCTAGTTTTGCCCATTCCAGCTCCAAACTATTCACAGTTTGGCAAAATTTTCATAAAAATCCTCTCCTGTAGTTGTTCCTTTGATGCTTTGCAGTGCAGCAAGCTCTTCCGTGACTTCAAAATAGTCATTCGTCCCACGAATAAAAATTAGAAATTGTGCAGAATCATGAACATCATTACTTACGTTGAGTGCCAAGAAAAAAATAGGAAAGTTTTTTGTGGAGTTTTGCAAATGCTGATGCAAATTGTCTCCCATTTCTTCAATCCTTCATGTAATTGAGGATCCTGAAAGACTCACTGTACTAAATAAATCGGCCTTCTCTGGACGCATCTCTTTGGCATTCTTTAACAAATTCTCCCTCCATGAATGGTCTGCCAGTACATGCTATTAGCTTGGCAACTTGAAAACTTGCTCACATTGATGAAGTATTTAGCTGTTTCTACTTCACAAAAGTATTTTGCTGAGTTGTCAATGTATATTTCAGTTTTAATATTTTATCTTCTCACTTCTCCGACCAAACAATCATGTTTATCTTTATGTTGAGTTTGATAATGTCGACGCAAATTTTCTCACCCATGCGACCAGATTTTACTGCAGGAAAAAGGAAGGCACGTATGCTTTTTTCTTCTGAATCTACTGCAAGTTCAGCCATATCCTTATATGTTGCACTGCTCAGAGATCACAACAGTGTGAACTGGGGCTTACACAGTACACAACATACAACATCATACACAACTGAATAGCAATCAGAATATAAATACACTTACTGTCAATTAAATTGGGTTTCCTACTCCTCGGTTGTCTCCAGAGCCAGATTAAGTTCCCATAGGGTCGTAGGCAGATTACCAGTTAGGAGCCCCCATGCGATAACACTGAGCACTGACCATTTGTGATAACACTGAGCACTGACCATTTGCATTAACACTGACTGCTGACAATTTGCATTAATACTGAGCACTAATAATTTGCATTAACAATTATCATTACCACTGAGTACTGACTATTTGCATTACCTCTGAGCTCTGACCATTTGTATTAGCAGTGAGCAGTGACTATTTGCGTTATCACTGTGATGCAACCCCTTTAGAAACCACCCCCAACTAACTAACCAAGTTAAGAAAAAAGCTCTTCTAACTTCAAAAAAGGTGCCCCCTATCTGCAAAAAAAGACCTCCTAACTTCAGGAAAAAAAAACGCCCCCCTTAACCGCAAGAAAAAGGCCCTATTAACTGCAAAATAAAAAATATATATATATAGACCTCCTAACTTAAAAAAAAAACACACAGAAAACCCTAACTTGTTCTTACCTTGGTCCTTAGGCAGCAGCAGGCTCTGCACAGGCAACCTGGTGACTCCTCTGATTACTCCAGAGACTGAGAGGAGGAGTGGAGAGACAGAGAGAAGGAGGGGAGTCGGAGAGTGTGGGGCACATTCCACACATGTGCACTGCGGCCCGTGATGAGTGGGCTGCTAAGCAGGACAAGCAGCTGTGGCAAAAACACCTGGCGGGCTGGATAAATGTCCCCAGCGGCCGCATGTGGCCCGCAGGCTGTAGTTTGAGGACCCCTGATTTAGATATTTGAAGGCTTTTGTAGGAGGGGGAATTCTGTGTTACCTTTGGAGCACAAAGTTGGAGCCCACAGTAAGTAAAGTTTGAAGGAATTAAAGACTGGCTCTAGGCAGCCTGTGTGGTACCCTTTGGAGGAGGCCACCATATTGGGTAGGGTGTTGGACTAGACCAGTGGTTCTCAGACAGACCAGGGCATTCCGTGTCATAGTTACAAGAGCATTTATTATAAATATGGATGCTAGAGCCATGCCAGAAGTCTGAATTGTAATGTCGGGTTGTGGATGAAGAGGACGTGGTGTTTAAAATAAGTAGTACTCCTTTGGTGGTTCTGATAGTTATCCAAATTTGTACATCAATGAATTAGTTAACCTTCAAAGCTATTTATAGTTATAGATTTTCCAGGTAAGTAAACTTAAAGTTGCGTTATTTTACTGTCATTGTTTGCATTTGTAAATTAAAACAACAGGCATTTAAACCTCCTGGACTGAGGTTAGAGTAAGACGTTTTAGTGGTAGTTATTATGCATAGGGATAAGGAAGGGCTTCTTTCATTTTAATTTAGAATTTCTTGTTGCTCAGTGAGCTCAATTCATTTAAGATAAAAGTTGGCAAAGAGGGAAAGAAGTGTTTTCCAACACCAAATTCTGAAGCAAACTCTGTTATTGTCAACTTGGTCAGAGACACTAACAGAAAAAAATGTAAAATTTTAAAAGACGCTTTTGGACTTAAACATTGGAACCAAACTATGCGGATTTCAGGTATAACCTGCTCTTTATGGCAAAGGCTGTTTAAAGTTAGGAACTGGATTAGCATGAAAAGTTGTGTGTGTGTGTGTGTGTGTGTGTGTGTGCTCGCGCGCGTATGTGAGTTTCAGTGTTGCAGAAATGTTTGTTGCCCCCAAGGGGCCCTCAAGCTGGAATGTGCCAAGGGGTGTCAGATCAAGTGAAAGACTTAAGCTGGGGGAGATGCAGAAATGAGAGAAAAAAGTGTTGTTAGTAAAGAAAGGAAAGTTGATAGGAAGAAATGAAAAGGGGAATTACATGTACTTGGGAAGGCTGAGGGCCACCAACAAGGAACCAGGTGTGATTCATTGAGACATGCCATGGGTGTAGGTGTAGGGACTGGAATATAAAGGAAACCTGGTTTGGACAGAATAATGTTCTGCAACGATCAAGTTTTATGGGTTTGGTGTTAGAGATGAAAAGAGGAGCTGAACAGCAGGTGAAGAATGCTGCTAACTGTCCATAGGAGCCTTTGGGAATCTGAGCCTTCTTGGGAGGTTTTAGAAGCATCTGAAGTTCGAACTGAATATTGTAACTGCCTTCCAGGCAGAGCAGCCCAGGGGAAGTGGTGGAGGTGGGGCAGGATTCCAGAGGAATGTTTCACAGAAGGCCCCAACAACATTCATTAGGAGCGGGTTAATGAGTAACTCTCCAGTTGTCAGCCGGTGTCTGGGTTCCAGGCATCTCAGGTGGAGATGGGCTTTGGCATCTCTGAGAGCACCTGGGATCTGCAGTATCTGACACAAAACAGTTAGTCTTTGTGATGCCCTGCAGAGTAAGATATTTGCATAGATTAGAAACAGAAATCTGTCTTTCATTTGCAGGCAATCCCCTTGGAGGAGGCTAACCATTCAACCATCTGTGCTTAAAAAAATGAGCCTTTGTCTGGAGCCAACCAAACTTGTTTTCACCCAGCACATGTTTGCTATGGTTTGGCTACTTTTGCTTGAGAGTAAAACAAGTCCTATAGCTTAGTCCTTAGACCAGCCGTTTTCTCTCTAAATAAGGACAGAGAGTCTAGATACTCTGGGTTTGGGGGGGATATGGACCCCTATATATGTGAAGATGCATAGGGTTGAAAGGAAGATAATATTTAAAAGGTGTTTATTTCATTTCTTGTCTCCAGACCAGTTCCCATCCTTGGAAACTTGCAGTTGAATAGTATATCCAGAACCACACAACAAAAATTTGAGAATGATATTGATTGCAAACTGTTTAATAATAGGGCGAATGACCTCATGAAAATTATCAAGTCCAAATTGTTTTGAATTAGAACATTGGAAGGCACTGCTTTTTTGACATTAATTTAACCTGTATTTCTCGTCGCATCGGCTAGATAGTGACTTTCGAGGAGCAAGTCTCTTCATAGCTAAAGGAAACGTGGAGAATACTGTGATTGTGTTGGAGAAGAAATGGACAATTCAGCCCCCCCTTGTGAAAATTGAATGAGAAGACAAAAGATAGGAAAAGGAGAATACACACAGAAGTACAAAAAAAAGGAGAGAATGGGAGAAATCACTTGACATTATTACAGAAGTGTGAAAAAACTGGTGAGAAGGGTACATGAGTAGGCAGAGGGGGTGAGTCATGAAACCATAGGAATTAAAGAGATTAAGAACCACTACATTTGTTAACCCCACTCTAAACGGCAAGATAAATTATCTTGGAACTTTAAAAATGCTAGTTTACCCCTGTTGTTTTAAATGACTCAAGGGATAGGACCACCGTAATTTTTTCCATCTTGCTTTGCTTTTCGTATTTCTTTTTGCCAGTTTTTCTATTCAGCAAAGGGACTCTTGCTAGTTTATCACCCCTCCCCCATTATGTCCTCCTGACTCAAAGGAAAGATTTTTGTAATGTGTTTTAATGATTTGCATAGCAACAGTCTTCATTATAAACACATGGTTTTCAGTTTTTTCTGGACACAGAAAGAAAAAAGATGGTTTGTGAGAGGTGGAGAAATTCTTAGTCACACAGAAGGGTACTTAACAGTAACGAAGGAAGGCCGGAAAACTGCTGGCCAAGATCACTGCTTTTAGTTTAGGTCTGGGGTTTTTCCAAGTCTTCTTCAAGCGAGAGGAAGTCCCTCTAATTTTTCTTTTTCAATAGTAAGGAGAAAACTTTTAAAATCAAAAGTAGTTTTTTGAATTTAGATCTTAAACTTTTAAGTAGCTGAGTGCATGTGTGGTTTCTAAAATTTTAAATTCTGGGACATTTTTCTTTTTACCAAAACATGTTTGTCTTTGCATTACTCACTGTCAAATGGTATGTTTGCATAGTGCAAAGCAGCTTCTAATTGTCCTGATGAAGTCAGATAACATTTCCTCTTTTTCCAGGACATCTTTTTGGCTTGGCTTTTCAGGTGGGGCTGTCCACCCTGTCAGTGGTGAGCACTGGACAGAATTAACAGAGTGCAGCTACTGCTGTAGCCAACATAATCGCTCCCCTTGCCAGGACAGTCTTAGGACCCTTCTGTCCATCTCTAGGAGATTCCAGGTTCCCTGGTCGTGTTCCAAATACCCTCTGTCTGCTGGGCACTGCTTCTGTGTCTGCTGCTTCTCAGCCACTGTGGGCCTCCCTTACTATGAGGGTCGCTGTTCTGTTATATGTGTAAATCCTCCAAGGTGCTAGTTTAGGAGACTATCCTCATCAGCTAGGTAAAACTGCCTAGCAATTATTACCTGAAAGATTTTCTAAATACTTAATCTTTCTATGGGCTTATTTGGGCATTCTTCAATGTTAAAGATACTTTCTGTCTTGGAAGAACAAACTGGGCAAGTCTTTTTTTTTTTTTTTTTTTTGAGACAGAGTCTCACTATGTCGCCCTTAGTAGAATGCTGTGGCATCACAGCACAGCACAGCACAGTTGTGCTATTTAGGTACCAGGAAAAGGATAAGTTAAGTTCTTTTTATTTTTATTCTTTTGGTGATGATGAATGACAAAGGGTGTTAGGTGATCACTTTTTGAGACAATGGTGGGGGTCCCTTTTTTCCCAGCTACACATTTGAACCCATGGCATCTTGATGCCCAGCCAGATTAGGTGATCCCAGAAAGAGTTAAAATGGTGTTTTGTTTGTGTGTGTATGTTTTTTTAAAATAGATTTTAGAAAGTAGTTCCAATGACCTTACAAAAAGCTTTCTTCACCTTTTCTTTCTTGTAAATACCAATGCTGGTTGACTCTCCTAATCTGCCTTGTGTGCTATTGTAAACAAGTTGGTGTTCAACCAGTATTTAAAGCTGCTCTTTATAAAAGCTCTAATTATGGTAATATTTCCACTTCCTTTTACAACACCCTGTATTTTGTTCTTCCAGTTCTTTTGGTTCTTTTATTATTTGGAAATGTCATTTTAGTGGATATTTAAAGTTTACCCCTGGGCTGGAAAATAGGGACTTCCTTGAAGTCAAACTTAAGATTTAGCATGAATTCCCCATGGATAATATAATTTGCTGAGAATGGCAAATCCTTCCCCTGACCAGTTCTAGCTGGTGAATGGGAACTTGTTCTCTTTCTGTTGGTCATTGAGAATGGAGTTGTTTCTGCCAGATATTTTAGATATTTTAAGATGCAGTTGATACTGGGATCTAATCTCAGACATTCTGTACTGTTAATATTATGAGTGATGAGATGGGAGAGTAAATGCCTGTCTGTAACAAACAGAGCAACCTTGGAGGGAAGAAGAATTAGGTTCCGAAAGGAGATCAGTTGTCATTTGCATTCTTTTTCATTTCAAAGTACCTGCTCCATATTTTGCTAGTCAGTAGGAGTATAATAATGAACAGTTCTAACTCCTCCCTCCACCCCCACCAAAGAGCTCTATCTACAGGCAGTTTTTATTTCACTTCCCTATATTTGATTTACTGGAGGTTTATTGGAATCTGTCCTTAAAGCTTCCATTGCTGACCTTATTTACTTCCTGGAAGAGGCTTTGTCACTGCTTTGGAGAAACCAAGGGCTAATGTCTCTGAAGACTGGGGCCAGCTTCATGGGGCTTGGCCTGGGCCATTAGCTGCACAGGGCCTCATGCTCAGAAGAGCTGCATGCTTGGTTTAGTGCCCTCCTGTTGCCATCTCGAAATCCTTAATTTTCAAACAATGGCCCCTGTATTTTCACTTTGTAGTAAGCTCTGCAAATTAAACAGCCCCTGCCCAAGACTGCTGCCCTTGCCTCCTATGTCCGTCTCTGTTCATTCCTCTCTGCTTTTTTTGTTGCTGTCTTGTGATTTGCTCCTGGGTATGGGTGGGTCTGAGTCTGCTGTTTTGGGCGTGATCAAAGAGAAAAAGTAAATTTAAAAATCCCTCAGGGGAACAGAAATGAAATTTGTATCATATAGGCAAATATGAAAATAGAAATGTAGCTCCGGCAACCATTTCTGTTCTGGACCTGACTCACTGGGAAGTCCTCTTAGAGACTAAGGAGATAGTGTAAAGCCAATTTAATTTCTTTTAGAGAAACTGATGATTAGCTTGTCTTTATTCTTAACTAAGATTTTCTCATGTTTTACTATGGAAAAGATGACCCTTTTTTGAGAAAATTTATACTTTTCTTAATTAAATCAAGAGTACATCCTTGGTGCCTACTTCATTATATAAGTCTTCCCAAGGTATAAAGTTGCTTCTGGGTTTTTTCCCCCCACCCTTGAGAAAAAGATAGGGTTTGCAAGATACGCAGGTAGAGAGTTAGCTATAGAGGCAACTTCCCTTCCACTGGAACAATGAAGTATAGACAAAATGAAGTTACCCTAACTTTAAACATGATTTAGATGTTTCTCTGATATTTATTCCCTTTAGGGGACAGAAAACAAATAGTAAAATATCACAGCGTTCTTTTTTTTTTTTTTTTTTTTTTAACATTAGTGTATTTATTTATTTATTTTATTTTATTTTTGCAGTTTTTGGCCAGGGCTGGGTTTGAACCTGCCATCTCCAGCATATGGGACTGGCGCCCTATTCCTTTGGGCCACAGGCACCGCCCACACATTGTTCTTTAATAATATCACTTGGCCTAATTCATTGCAAGTACCCTAAATAAAGGGAAAAAATCAGAATTTCAAAGGGAAATAAATCAGAGGTATCATTCATATTTCAAAAGGAGTTTCATGTAACATGGGTGCTCTTTAATTTGAAATATTTGACTTTATCTTGCAAGATATGCCTTAACCATTAGTAAAGCACAGTGTCCAGAAAATAAGTACAGGTTCAGCATCCTTAATTCAAAAACTCAAAATCTGAAATGTTCTGAATTCAAAACTTTTCGACTGTTCCTGTGCTGCTCCAAGAAAATGCTCACTGGAGTATTTTGGATTTCTGATTTGGGGGTGAAGGAGAGAACAGCAGGGATTTTTACCCAGTGCGCTGTGATAGGATCTGAGGTATTCAGTGACAATGTTTAAAGATTATTAATTCAATTATTTTCAAGAGAAGTTCAAAGCAAGGTAAATGTATTCTTTTTTTTTTTTTTCAAGACAGAGTCTTACTATGTCGCCCTTAGTAGAGTGCTGTGACATCACAGCTCACAGCAATCTCAAACTCGTGGCCTTAAGTGATTCTCTTGCCTCAGCCTCCCAAGTAGCTGAGACTATAGGCCCCCGCCACACCACCTGACTATTTTTTGGGTTGCGGTTGTCATTGTTGTTTGGCAGGCCAGGGCTGGATTCAAACCCACCAGCTCTTGTATATGTGGCTGGTGCCCTAGCCACTGAGTTACAGGTGCCAAGCCTCCACTCTTTTTTTTAATCAAAATAATTTTTTTTTTTTTTTTTGAGACAGAGTCACAGTAGAGTGCATTGTCATCACAGCTCACAACCTCAAACTTTTGGGCTAAAGGATTTTCTAGCTTCAGCCTCCCAAGTAGCTGCCTCAACAGGTGCCTGCTACAAAGTCTAGCTATTGTTTTGTTATAGTTGTCGTTGTTTAGCAGGCTTGGGCCAGGTCCAAACCTGCCAGCCCCAGTGTATGTGTCTGGTGCCCTAACCACTCAGCTATGGGTGCCAAGCCTAAACAACATAATTTAAATGTGTCATGGAAGTTTAGCTATCAGCTCAAGTGTCAGATAGAAAAGGTTGAAAAACACTGCTCTACAGGGTAAGTATATAATGTAAATATTCCAAAATCTGAAATCCAAAATGCTTCTGGTTCCAAGCATTTCAGGTAAAGGATTCTCAACCTATATGGTACTCTCAAAGAAAACTTGTCTTTACAAGTGATGCTTTTATTATCAAAGATTTTAATCATATAGTTTAGCGTATGTTTATTAGTGTTTGGTCTATTTGGGATATGCCAAAAGCAAACAAAAATAATACTTCTGTTCACCTGTTTTGAAAATAATTTCTTAAGCAGAGCTGTTGATTTCATCTTTCGTGAATTCCTTGATTTTCAAAGATACATTCATTCATTTGTTCCTTCAACCATTCCTTGATTCCAGATTGTTCTTTATTGCATTACATTGAACAACTGAGCCAGATTCAGCATTCAACATCAAGAAATAAAGAGTTGTAATAAAGCCTGGATCAAAATGTTAACAACTCTTTATTTTTTCGAAAGCTGAGTAGAAGCCAAAGAGGCCTCAATGTAGTGTTTACCTTTAAGGAAGGGGTGGTGAAGAAGGGAAAATGAACAGAAGCTATGAGAGGAGGTGTTTGTCACGTCAGAGCGTGCACAGTGGGCAGTGTGAATTTTTAAAGACATCCCCTTCCTTATAAAGGATTTGCAGGATCTGTAGGGGTATCATAGTGGATGAGATTGGGAATGGTGTGTTAACTTCAAAAATGGATTTTTGAAAAATATCTTGGGATGGAGGGAGTTGCAAGGAGTAGAGGTTGTGGAATTGTTTCCTCTACCCTTTTCCAGGAACATTGGTGTGAGGACATTACTTTGGAATGGAGTGGGTGGGGAGGGAGCAGGGACGTGACAGGATGCACTATTCCACACTTTCAAGCAGCCCTTCTCAACCTGTGGGTCACGACCCCTGGGGGTCGAATGACCCTTTCACAGGGGTCACCTATAACCATCACATACACCCCGTACAAATGCAGGTGTCTGAAAGGAATTTCACAGCATGAGGAACTGTGTTAAAGTTGCGGCATTAGGAAGGTTGAGAACCACTGCTTTGAAGAGACTTCCTGGTGTCTGAGCAGCAGCAAAGTCTAGCAAGCACAGAATCTAAGATCTCTCACCTCCCTAGACTGAAGTTATTATAGTTCTGTGCGGTTCTGTGGAAGAATGTACTTTGCATTCCATTACTGGGTGCAGTGTAATGCAGTGACAGAGCGGAAGGTGTTATGCTCAGTGTCTCAAACGATTATATTTTGCAGTCCTCACCAGAACATTATGAACCAGGCACCATTACAAATCCCTGAAAAAGAAAAGGAGTGTTTGTTTTTTAACTAACAAAAGTTTTATTCCTTACAAATGGAAATTTGGATCGTCACCTAAATTGAATCTTTTATATTAGTTTGCCAGAGAAATAAATTCATTGATACCTCCTTTTGCCAGCTTTACCAGAGTAATGGGGAGTTTAGTTTCTCTACTGAAGTACCAGCAAAGAAATCCAGGGCCTGAAGGACCAGTTGGATCAGAGATTATAAACTGGAACTGTGGAGGCAGATTCTGCTCTAGAGGTGGGCTATGTTTCACTGGGATCATTTTTGAAAGAATTAAATTGGGAGCCTTACACAGAGGCATCGCTGTCTATCTGGGGCCAGTTCCCTGGGGCGTTAAGAGTCAGCAACCTCCCCACCTCCTTGTGATCTGTCTGGCCCTGCAGGCATTAGGTGGTGACTGCTGTTACCAGCACTTTGCATACCACTTGAAGTACTTCTCAATACTTGGGGTCAAGCATCCCTCCTCATTGGCCCAGTTGAGGTTTTTTGCCATTCAGCATCTGGCTGTTTTAACTCTTCAGCCCTCTGCAAGAGACTACAGGTGGTTGAGTGGAGTATAAGAGTGTAATTTCCCTTAAGTGCTTGTTGGAAGATTTCATTTCTATTCAAGGATCAATCCAGGGTGCTAGACCTTATGTCCTTGCACTTCTTGTTGTAGAGACTCAGCTCACAGTGTCGAGATTCCATCTTTCTTGCTTACAGCACATCTCATCTCTGATTACCCACAAGATTCACGCACAAGAAGGGTACCAAGCAATCATCTAGATCATAAACAGACATAGCCTGTTAGAGAAAGAGCAGTTTGCCTTCTATCAAGAAAGATCAAGTTTTACCTAAGTCTGTATCTAAGTATGAAACCCTACAGATTATGACGCCCAGCCACTTGCTTTATTTTACAGATTAAAAAACAAAACAAAACAAAAACAGAATCAGAGAGATGAAGAAACTTTGGCCAGAGTCACACAGCCGGAAGCCTGGCTGTTAAACTGTTCCTGGGATAAGGTGCTGACATTGGGAAGCCTATAGGCCTTTGCCAATCCTCTCCTGCCTTGCCTCTTGCTCAAAGCCAAGACACACTGTGGCCTTGGAGGGGATGGGTTTTGTCAAAGAGAAGGAAGTAGTTTAGACAGAGGAAACAAAGGGTAGAGGCAAACAGGCGCTTCTTTGAATGGAGTCCTTTAAATAGTGAGCATTATGTAGAGATGGGAACTAAGATGGGTTTTAGTTAACATTTTATCAGGGATCTCCAGCCCTGGGCACTAGCGAAAGTGCCAGGCTTTCAGATGACACTAAGTCCTTTAGAAAGGTGGAAAATTGAGACATTGGAAATAAACAGTAGAAAGGTGTCAGCAAGTGTCATGTTACCAGGTGTGACTCTGAAATAATGATAGCTGCTTTTTGGTGTAGTTTGTAAAAAGCAGAGGAGTAGGAATCATAGCGGGACATGTTGTGACATGTTTCAGTTTACAGCCACTGAACTCTCTTTCAAGGTCAGTCCGTCAATCTTGTGCTTGCAGCTGGGTAGATGTTTTGCCTGATGTTTGCTGCCAGCATGAAAATGAGTTACCGTTATTCAGAACAAAGGCTGCAAATTTGACTAAGTTTACTGAAATGCAAGTCAGGCACATGATACCTTAATAGAAAATCATGGGATGAAGCAATGTTGGAAGCAAATGATTTGGACTAGCATAAATGTTTTACTTTTTATTTACTTTTCTATTTCAGATTAATATAAAGGTATAAACAATTCAGTTACAATGTTTGCATTTGTTAGGTAAAGTCTCTGTTACAGGTGTGTCCCATACCCAGAGGTGCCATAGACCCTTACATTGTGCCCATTAGGTGGGAGGAGCCTAATTGTGCCCATTAGGTGGGAGCACACCCATCTCCCTCCCCCTTCCTACCTCCCTTTTCCTACCCTCCCCTGCTTGAAGTGAATTGAGTTTTTCTCTTGTGTGAGTATGTGTTAGATCATCTACTGCCTTTATAGTAGTATTGAATACATTGGCTACTTTACTAAGAAGAATGGGTTTCTGGGTCAGCACCTGTGGCTCAGTGGGTAGGGCGCTGGCCCTGTATGCCAAGGGTGGCAGGTTCAAACCCAGCCCCGGCCAAACTGCAACAAAAAAATAACCGGGCATTGTGGCGGGTGCCTGTAGTCCCAGCTACTCGGGAGGCTGAGGCAAGAGAATCGCTTAAGCCCAGGAGCTGGAGGTTGCTGTGAGCTGTGATGCCACAGCAATCTACCAAGGGCCATAAAGTGAGACTCTGTCTCTACCAAAAAAAAAAAAAGAAGAAGAAGAATGGGTTTCAATTTCAGGTTAATACAAAAGATATAAAGTCTTCATCTTTTCTTATGACTGAATGGTATACCTATACCACAGTTTATTAATCCATTCGTGGGGATCACAAATGTTTTAAAGAAGATAGAAAATTAGCTGGGCATTGTGGCGGGCGCCTGTAGTCCCAGCTATACTTGGCAGGCTGAGGCAAGAGAATCGCTTGAGCCTAGGAGTTTGAAGTTGCTGTGAGCTGTAATACCCCAGCACTCTATCAAGGGTGACATAGTGGGACTCTGTCTCAACTGGAAAAAAAGAAAAAAAGAAGATAGAAAATAGGTTACGATGACTAAATTGAGAAACCCATAGGTCCATAGGTCTAAGGAAAACGTGAAAAAGGTCAGAAATGTGGATACTGAAATAAATGACTAACTATGAAAAGAAGGATACTGGGTGGTGCCTGTGGCTCAAGGAGTAGGGCGCTGGCCCCATATCCCGGGGGTGGCAGGTTCAAACCCAGCCCTGGTCAAAACTGCAAAAAAAAAAAAAAAGGAAAGAAAAGAAGGATACTGATGGAAAATCTGAATGTACATCATGTATCTGCCAGAATTCTCTCCTATGTTTTGAGTGATTGCAGAATATTTTGGTTTAATCTTCAAGGAAAATATTAGTTGGAAATTAAACACAGTACAAAAACAAAATTCTGCCATAGTAGGAGAATGGACTTGAAGACCACACCCACAGGTGTCTGTTTCTTGGTCACACTCTGTAAATCCCCCCAGAATTCAGTATCCATTGTTCAGAATCAGTGAGAAGATGTCCCAGCACAGCTATTCCAAGGAGTACTTCAGAATCTCTTCTCACAGTGCTCTGCACATAGTAGGTATTCAAATAATGTTTGTTTTTTAAATAAGGAATATAAACTAGAAAGTAGCTGAAAATTGCTGCATTCCTCAGGAAGCCACGCAAATATCAATCACCTGGCAGAAGGCTCTGTGGTCCCCACTAACTAGAAACATACCGGGAGAATATTCTGGGAAATGTAGTTCAGCTCTGCCATGCTGTGATATTACAGTGCCAGCATGAGGCTTAGTGCATTATTAATGATCGTAAAAACCACTTCACTAGGAACTTTGTTTTAGTAGAAAATCTGTTGAGTATAAATTTGGTACTAACTCATGAGTTCCAAAAGTCAAAATTACTCCCCAAAGACAAAGGATTTAATAGCATTAAAGATAACTTCAAATTAGTACCTAATTCTTTCAGGCAATTCTGAAAAGCAGGGTTACAAAAAATAATTTAAGCAAATATTTTGCATCGTCACCATAAATGTATATTTCCCAATGAGGTTTTCTGTTGTCACCCTAGTCCCATAAGAGAGGGCAAACCCACTGCAGAGGGCCAGGGTTGGTGGGGCATCCTGTGTGGTGTGTGGGAAGGCTGAGGTTATCAGGCTTGTGTGAGGAAACAGGATAAGGTGGGCCAGCCTCATAGCTTTCCAGATGGTCTAGAGCAGCTGTTCAGGACAGTGAAGCCAGGTTGACTGCCACAGGATGGGCCAGGCTACTCTGATGCTAATCTCACAGTACTTGTAACTTGAAGAGGAGGTAGTCAGAAAAGATAAACAGATTCCAACACACTGTGTTCGGGGTTTAATCCTAGGTTTTGCCCAGTTCACTTAAGGAGTTAGGAGTATGATACTCTCCCTGACAGATGACAAACACCACCACAATATATCTACTTACCCGTACTCAACAGCATATGTGTTTTTGTACTCCATAAATGCATTATTGTGTACAATCTGTGTTTATGATTTAATAAAAAATAAAAATATTTTTTAAAAGGATGTAAATTATTTAACTATTACACTCTAAAATAGACATTTTCCCTTTCTGACTTAATATCATTTGCTAATTTAGGACATTGTATAATTACACCTAGAATATGATTAGAAAGCCATTTAGAGGCTGGTGAGTTTGCTTATACCTGTAATTCTAGCACTTTGGGAGGCCGAGGTGAAAGGATTGCTGGAGGTCAGGAGTTAAGAGACCAACCTGAGCAAGAGTGAGATCCCGTCTTTACTAAAAAGAAAAACTTGCCAGACGTTGTGGCGTGAGCCTGTAGTCTCAGCTACTAGGGAGGCTGAGGCAGGAGGATCATTTGGGCTCAGAAGTTTGAGGTTGCATTGAGTGGTGATGACATGATTGCACTCTAACCCAGACAACAGAGTGAGACTCTGATTCAAAAGAAAAAAAGTCTGTTTAGAACTCTGAACATTTATAAAAGAGTGTGAATTGAATTACAGATATTCTTGTTATTGCCCTGGGATACTTGCATTTTATCTGAAAACACACACACACACACACACACACACACACACACACACACACATACAGGACCACACACAACAGACTGAACCATTACTTCTCTTTACTCTTGATCAAATGTGTAAGTAATTGATTAGAGGGCATTAAAATAAGGGAGGATCAGGCTAGCTTTTGATCATGAGGAATGAAATACTCCTGTGGGTTTTTTTTTTTTTTTTTTTAAGACAGAGTCTCACTATGTCACCCTTGGTAGAGTGCTGTGGCATCACAGCTCACAGCAACCTCAAACTCTTGGGCTTAAGCGATTCTCTTGCCTCAGCCTCCTGAGTAGCTGGGACTACAGGCGCCCACCACAGTGCCTGGCTATTTTTTGGTTGTAGTTGTTGTTATTGTTTGGCAGGCCCAGGCTGGGTTCGAACCCGTCAGTCCTATGTATGTGGCTGGCACCCTAGCCGCTGAGCTACAGGTGCTGAGCCAATACTCGTGTGTTTTTAACTGTCAAGAGTAACATTTGTGTAGTATTGTAAAGAATGCTCATTGGAACATTGTACCCATTCTCCTGCTGTGCTTTTCCTTTAAGAAACATGGAATTTTATAATAAGGGTATTACATTGTATCACATCAGATCCCTGTTTATTTATTTTATTTTATTTTTTTGCAGTTTCTGGCCGGGGCTGGGCTTGAACCCACCACCTCCGGCATATGGGGGAAACCAGTCTCCAGTGTTATATGATTTGTTATATGATTGCTGATCAGAGCCAGGACACCGCTTCTCATAGATTCCTTGCCTTCTGTTTTCAACCTTGTTTTGTTTTTTTCTATATTAAAAATTACCACAATATATGTATTTCATGACTTTATACTTCCTAATTATTATTTAGCATTTCTCTTACCATTGGATGTCTGCCACTCCCTTGTTTTTGGTTTGCTTTCTGTTTACTTACCTGTTGTTTCCATCATTTTTCATTCATCTATTCCTTCTAGATGAAGTTAGAAGTCCCTGAAAAGTTACGTCCATCATTGATTTTGCTCACCATTTTTTTTTTTTAAGACAGTCTTATTTTGTTCCCCAGACTAGAGTGCTGTGGCATCAGCCTAGCTCACAGCAATCTCACACTCCTGGGTTCAAGTGATCCTCCTGCCTCAGCCTCCTGAGTAGCTGGAACAATAGGCACCTGCCACAATATCCGGCTAATTTTTCTATTTTTCGTAGAGATGGGGACTCACTTTTGCTCAGACTGGTCTTAAGCTCCCGAGCTCAAGCAATCTCCTGCCTTGATTTCCCAGAGTGCTAGGATTACAGGCGTGAGCCGCCACACCTGGCCAGTTTTGCTAACATTTTCCTCTTGAAGGTTGTCAAAGGACAGCTCCACTCCCAAACCAGTGGCCTTTTCTTCTAGACAAGGAAAGTCCGTGGCTCAAGAGCCCTCAACTCCCTTGGCTTTTGATGACCTTTACTTTATCTCTCATCCCTGGCCCACTTTTTTTCAACTTCCAGTCTCCCGTTTACTGGAACTCAGACCTTCAACAGTTTCTTCTTTTTATATTTTGTCTGTAATAAAGATTAATCATCTTCAGCCTTTAGAAGTAAATTTTGACAGATGTGTCCTTTTGTTTTTTTTTATTAAATCATAGCTGTGTACATTAATGCGATCATGGGGCACCATACACTGGTTTTATAGACCGTTTGAGATGTGTCTTAATTTTGTACCATTTACCCATATCTGGGTCTTAATTCCCTGCTGACAGAAGATGGTCATTTATTCATTTGTATAATGAATACTGCTGTATGCCTGGTGCTGCCGCCAGTGTACTCGAGCCCTTTCTACCAAGTGTGAGTCCTTCTGCTTGTTCTCACCTTCTCGCTTCAGATTCCTCGGGTGGTGACGATGGCATCCGTCAGTCACCTCTCATGGCACTTGCATTCCCTACCTCAGTTAGTCCTGGTAGGATCCAGAAAGGTAGACAATGATGGACTTTATCTTCCTGCTGCCTTCTCTTGACCTTAAATCCTTCCCTAATTACTGAATTTTTCTGTAAGTACCTCTTAGATTTTTTCACTGGCACAGATTGAAAACCTGTCACCAGAAGCCCTTCTTTCTTGCTTAGTTTGTTACACTGACACTTCCTTTAAGCTTCATCACTTGCCTGTACAAGTTTCCTCTTGCAGTCCAATTGTCACCTGTATGCTAAAAGTCAGCTTTTTGTTGAAGTGTAACACAGATAGACAAGTGCAAAAATTGGAAGTGTCCAGCTCAGTGGAGTTTGGAAAGTGAATATATTCATGTAAGCAAGCCCTATATTAAGGAGCACAAATTCAGCAGCATCTGAGACTCCCACTGTGTGCTGGCTCAATGTCTATGCCCCTCGGGTAACCAACCCTGATCCTGAGTTCTAACACTACACATTAGTTTTGCTCTTTTGCTTTTTTAACTTTTTAGGTAGAAGAAGATAGCATGTGCTCTTTAATGTGTTTGGTCAACATTTTGTGCAAGTTATCCATATCATTATGTTAGCGATTGTTAATTTCCATTGCTACATAATATTCCACAATAGAAATATTGCAATCTACTCACTCTGCTGTTTCCATTTGAGAACTATTGTGAACTTAACTGTGTTATATCCTGTGAGCATTTCTTGTAGGTGTTCTCTGGACAGTCTTGCACAGAGCTTTGATGAAAGTACTCACTTCTGCCGAGTATCCATATGTTAGTTTCATTCAGTGCTTTTTCCAAATTTGTATTACTATCAACAAAATAAAAAGCAAATTGTAAGGGTGAAAAATCTTAGGTACAAGTGGTCCCTGGGTTATGGACCAGATGTGTTCCTGAGAATGTCTTTAAGTTGGATTTGTATGTAACTCAGATCCCTGATAAACAGCGCATATATGATGGTAATAATAACAATGCTGTAATGGCTCATGGGTAGTAATAATACATTGTAATACTATAATCATAATAATGATGATGATAACCCTGTAGTGTAATAGTACATTACAAAAACTATTTGTGCTCTTTTAACTCATACAAACAGAAGGTAAAACCAAACTCATAAAAGGTTTGATAGGAGATAGGAAAAATTTCAGGGAAGAGTATTAAAAGTCAGCACTCGCGTAACATTACCTCAGTGCCAGGCTAATAGGAATGCTATCTTCATTTTGATCTTCTAACCAAATCAATATCCCTTCCGTCTTAGTCATTAGTTCACTATGCTGCTTGGTAATGATGCTTTCCCTGGAGCGCTGTGTTTCACATGCTCCGTTATTCTCACTTTATAATTCTTCTGATAGTTGAGTGACTGATGCCTAATGCTTTCCCAGTGAATGATGGCGTCTGCCCTTTCCCCAACATATGTTTTCTTACGTCTGCTCCAAAATACAGTGAGTGGAAAAGAGCGCAGGCTCTGGAGTCAGACAGACTTGGATTTGAATTCTGCTCTGTAAGTTGCCCTTCTTCGTGAACTCAGGTGAATGATTGATTCTTCCTAAGACCCAGTTTCTCCATGAACAGAGGATCTTGTGAGGATTAAACTGGTTAGTGAGTGGAGAAGTGCAGTTCACAGTGCCTGCACACTCACCGTGGTCCTTTGGCCTCTGGTTTGTATCCATACCGCCCTTTTACACAACTCGGTGTGCATACCAATTCTAAACATCTTTCTTAAGGATTGCCTTCATCATTCTCCCTCTTTTATCAAAAATATTTCATGTTTGACTGTTGTCTAGATGATAAAGACGGCCATTCCAAGGCATCGGAAGCACTGTAAAACTGCCTTCTGCTTCCTTGCCTAGCCCTTTCTTGGCTGACTAGTCCATTCAGTATCTCTGGACTCCCCGACCTTTTAGCTCCTTACTTCTTCTTCACTAGTACTGGAATAGCTCCCTCTTCCTTTTGTCTTCCTACCTTAGTAGGCCACGTGGCCTTCTTGACTCACCTCTGGGCATTCATTCACCAAATTTATTGAGTATTTCCTAAGTATAAGGCACACTTCAAGATACAGAGGCACCCAAATGCCAATCCTGTCCAGTTTTCCAGTCTATTTCAGAAGATTAGATGGTCACATAAAAAATATCATATCCTAGTATGATACCATCATATACTAAAGTGGTATGATATCAAAGTATGGTATCACACCACTTTAGTATATGATGGTATCATATTAGGATATCACTTTAGTAGTAACTCACTAGAGTTACCTTTTCATGTGGGTGGTATGATAAGAAGCAGCTTTGGAGTGGTCTATCAGGGATCTCCAGAGGAACAGAGCTAACGAGATGTCGTATGTAAAGGGAGAGACTTATCTGAAGGATTGGCTTGTGGAATTGCAGAGGCTTGGCAAATATAAACTTCTGCAGGGTAGGCCAGCAGGCTGGAGATCAGGGAAAGCTTGCAGTTTCACTCATAACATGAATTCCTCCTTCTGGAGAGTTGTGTCTTTTTCTGTTAAGATTTCAACTGATTGGGTGGGACCCTTTGACATGATGGCAGGTAATCTGCTTTATTCAAGCCACTGATTTAAATGTTAATCTCATCTAAAAACAAAAAAATACCTGTACAGAGCATCTAGAATAGTGTTTGACCAAACATATGGGTATTGTAGCCTAGCTAAGTGAACATACGGGTATTGTGGCCTAGTTAAGTGAGTATGTCATTGTAGGAGGTGTCCCTAGAATTGGGTTTTGAAGAAGAGATTGGATTTTGATAAGGGAGTCAAGGCTGTTGGACAAGAGGGCAACCTGGTCCACAAAACTGTCAGCCTGTTTCCCCCACCCCACATGCCCAAAGGGGTAACCCCATCAGCAACAAGGGCTCACTGGTGCATGAAGATGGAAGGTGTGAAGGGAGAACATTCTTATTTGAGGAAATTATGTAAAAGGAGAGGAAAATTGCAATGTGAAGTCCTCATGGATATCTAGAATGTGATAGGAAGCAACTAAATTGCAGCAGAAAGAGGCCTGGATTTACCCTTTGGCTCCACACCTTTGCAACTTTGTGCAAGCTGGCTTACTCTCTGTGAGCCAGTTTCCACATCTATGAAGTGGAGATAATGGTATTTATTCTTTTATTCCTCCTTTCCAGCAATGCAGACATATCCACTTGTTGAATTGTATTGAATCAGTGTGGTTTCAGCCAGAAATAGAGGATGCCAGGGACTACAGTTCTGCACCAACTTTGACAGCTCTATTATTTTGCCACATAATCTTGAGGAAACCTGTTAACTTCTCTGTTACCTTTTTTTGGCTAAATAGTCCACACATCCTGTAATGCACATCTGTTACTTAATTTGTTAAATAACATCTCCTTTACCGTCGCAGGTTGAGAACATTTCTATCTTAAAGAAATAGTCAGATCTTTTTACGTAAGATTTTGATTTTGTTGAAGACAGAATTTTTTAAAGTTATGGATCTCCTGTTACTATTGGGTCACAAGTTCCTAATATGAGATCTCTTGAAACTAAACTAAGTTATGCTGTTTCTTCTTTAGAATTTTAATTTGAATAAACTCAATAAGGAAAAACATCATCTACTAAATTTAGAGATTCCAATATTTGTCCTGTAAAGGAACTCTTTTTATATTTTCTTGCATAAGATGCATGTGTTGAAAAAAAATGTATGTACCTTTCTAAAAATATATTATTAAATACTATATATTTATCCTTAGCAATAACCTAGCACAACTTAACACAATTTTACATAATTAATGTTTTGGTTAGCTTGGATAGTCCATTTTGGACAAGGTATAAGTCAACTGGATTTTTTTATTTTTTCACACATAAATTCAATAAGTATTTACTGTATTCCCTAAAACAAATTGTGAAACAATATCGTTCACTTCTGAAATAATAGCTTATGTTCATGTAATAACTATTATAGATCCCCTTCCACAGAGAAGATAAACATACAGAAGGTGTTTGTATAAAAATATAAATAGATGGCAAACTATAGAAAAGTCCATTATAATATGTTTGCTCTTATTTGCATAAACCTATGATCAAATTCTCCTTTAGGGCTAAATCTATGGTCATGACTTTTATGAGGAAATCGTTTTATCTATAAGCACGTTTGGGCCTTTATTGGAATTGATAAAAGCTACACAGAAGGCACTCACGTGAAAAAATGGAGAAATACTTGGGATTTAGTTCTGTGAGCAACATGTATAGGACTCAGTTTGCCAGTGTAAAGAATGATAGTGGCTCTAGGTGAGTGTTCATAAAAACAATAAAATTTAAATGGCGAAAAAAAATTTTAATGGGGGAAAGCACATGGATTAGTAACGATTATTTGCACAAACTTGTTTTACTTCCTTGATGTTTTCAGTGTATGTCTTTTGATCCACTTTTATTGCCAAGGCCATTTTAGTATTATCCTTTAATTCAATGATGTTATGGCAGTTTTATAATGAAGATCAAGGAGGAAGGAGGAAGTCCCCTCGATTTGGGCTTTCCAGAGATTTTGCCAAGCCCTGGGTGAGAGCTAGCACTCATCCTGTTCACTCTATATTTCCTTCACTGGTCTCCTTGACATTCTTGATCTGAAAATTCAGATCATAACAAAACCAACAGAAATATGCATGAACTTCATTCTGTCAAGAGTTGAGACAGAAGATTTGCTGGATAGGAGCTGAGGAAGAAGAATGATAAAAAGAAAAAGAGAGAATCCATTATTAAATCAAAGATGCCCCTCCCTTTAAAAAAATGGAATATTGACTGGGATGGTTAGATGACTGTTTTGAACTTGTAGGTTTTAGTGAAAAATAATGTGTTTATAATTTTTTTTAAACAAATAGTGAAATCCATTTCCTCTAAATCCATCTTTTTTTTTTTTTCAATACAGTCTCACAATGTCACTCTGGGTAGAGTACCATGGTGTCACAGCTCACAGCAACCTCCAACTCTTGGGCTTAAGCGATTCTCTTGTCTCAGCCTCCCAAGTAGCTGGGACTACAGGTGCCCACCGCCACACCTGGCTATTTTTTGGTTGTAGTTGTCATTGTTGTTTGGCAGCCAGGGCTGGATTCTAACGTGCCAGGTCCGGTGTATGTGGCTAGCTCCCTAACCACTGAGCTACAGGCACCAAGCCTCTAAATCTATCTTGTTGTTGTTGTTGTTGTTGTTTGTTTGTTTTCTTTTTTTTTGAGAGAGAGAGAGCCTCAAGCTGTCACCCTGGGTAGAGTGCCATGGCGTCACGGCTCACAGCAACCTCGAACTCTTGGACTCAAGCCATTCTCCTGCCTCCGCCTCCCAAGTAACTGGGACTACGGGCACCCGCCACAGCGCCTGGCTATTTTTTGGTTGCAGCCATCGTTGTTTGGCAGGCCCAGGCTGGATTAGAATTCGCCAGTTCAGGTGTATGTGGCTGGCGCCTTAGCCGCTTGAGCTATAGGCACCAAGCCTAAATCTATCTTGTTAAAGAGCAGTCTTGTCAGTTTCCAAAAACCAAAAATTTTATTTTAGTTG
This sequence comes from Loris lydekkerianus, assembly GCA_963574355.1. Classification (NCBI taxonomy): domain Eukaryota; kingdom Metazoa; phylum Chordata; class Mammalia; order Primates; family Lorisidae; genus Loris; species Loris lydekkerianus. The sequence goes on from CAUYPK010114851.1 coordinate 22,220, forward strand.
CTCAGGCCAAAAATCTTGTCGTCATCCTGAACTCTCTTATGTCCCACATCCAATACCGTGCCTTACCAGGGGGTTGTGGTGCTTAGTTGAATTGCAGCACCTGCTCCTGGCTTTTCCCTGTCTTCCCAGTGATTCATCTTCTTGCCCTGTCTTGCCACGCCAGCCTCTGCGTTTGCGAGTACACCACTGCTAACTTGCCTGAAGGCCTTTCTACTTGCAGGTCCTTCTGCTCAAGTCGTTTCTTTCAGATCTTGACTCGAAGTGCACTTTATCAGAGACTTCTCTTGCCCACCTCCTACCCTGTTACTTTCTGCATCTCTTCCCTGCTTTTTCCTCAATGGACTTATTCACTATTTGATTGTTACTTGTCTTCCCTGCTAGAATGTGAACTCCATGAACAAGAGTACAGACTGTGTTTCTTTAGTTCACTGCTGTATCCCTACTGCTTAGAATAGCTCCCAGCATGTCGTAGGTCCTCATTAAGATTTTGTCAAATGGGCTCGGTACCTGTAGCTCAAGTGGCTAGAGCGCCAGCCACATACACTGGAGTTGGCGGGTTTGAATCCAGCCTGGGTCTGCCAAACAACAATGGCAACTACAACCAAAAAATAGCTGGGCATTGTGGCGGGCACCTATAGTCCCAGCTACTTGGGAGGCTGAGGCAAGAGAATTGCTTAAGCTCAAGAGTTGGAGGTTGCTCTGAGCTGTGACATCAGGGCACTCTACCCAGGGCAACAGCTTGATACTATGTCTAAAAAAAAAAAAAAAAAAAAAAAAAAGATTTTGTCAAATGGATAAATAAATAAATAATTGAATACATTGTACATTCCTAATATTTTACCACCAAGTTGGATCTAAGTTAGTTTACTTTTTAAACAAAGGTGCTCTTAAGAGGGTAGGAAAGGATTATACCAAAAGACATGGACAGCTTTTAGGATGATTTATAACCAGTAGATTTTGTGCTGGATTCATGAACATATTAACAAAATACAAGAGTCCATGTATTTTCTGCAGTCATCATTTTTTAATGATGAGGTTTTTGCTTAAGGTTGAATTTGAGAACCTACTTAACACTACTTTTCTGGAGGAGTCTGCTTCATGCGACCTTATGCCCACAGTGTAAGCCCAGTGCAGCCACTAAATGCTAAAACTGGCATTCTGTCTGGGTTTCATGCCCCTGAGTTCTTGGTTCCTAAAGAGACATTTAAGTGCTCCCATTCTGGTGTCTAATGAGATAGTATTAAGTTCTTAAGCCTAAAATGGGAAGGCGGAATGTGGTTTATAGCAGCCCTCCTCTATGGAGTGGAAGAAATGAGGAATTTTCTTTGACTGGGAATTATGTGTCTCTGCTTGGCAATGCCCCATCCCTGTCCCCTTGCCCTAAGCAAAGAGTTTCCGTCTATCTCAGTGATTTTCAACTGGTGTGTCCTAAGAGATCTTTAGGTATACTGCAAAAAATTTTAAAGATCATAAATTACTTTCAAAAGATGTTCTAAGCATAGTAAGTATATTCTTTTCTCTTTACTTTTTTTTTTTAAATCAATAAAATTTAACTAGCATGTAAGTGTGCCACTCAAGTGTGCTGTGAGATAAAAGAAGTTGAAAAACAGTGTTTGTTATCCTTTCACTTGGGGTCATCATTTTTTTCTCTAAGAAATTAATTTCTGCTTTAAAATTTACTAGGTATAAAAGATAGTCTTGTAGAAACTGAGGTAGTTAAAAAACTAAAACTCTAGAAGAAGAAAGGACATCCAAAATTATTTTAAAATTGCATTTCAAATAAATAGGGTATCTCCTCCTTTAATCCTCCAGCCTCAAAAAGGGATTTGAAAGGAAGAATTGTAGAGAGACATTTCCATGCTTGAAAATACCAAGCACAATTTTGGCAGAAATCACAGCATAGGAAGATAGTAGATTCTTGGGCAGTGAGATGTTTGCTGGTTTGGTATTTTATCTTTGGCAGTTGTTGCCACATTTGATATGTTGAGCTGCTTTTGAAGATTCTGCAAAGGAACTGATTCATCTCCAACATCAAAAATTCAATAAATGGTCAGTGCATTCGTGTTGTAATGTGTTTATAACCTTCCATAGTTTTTTTCTCTTCTTCTCTCCCCCCCATTTTTTCTTGAGACTTGTTTTCCAGACTTATAGAAACTACAGACTACTCCAGATTACGACACAGTTCATAATGTAATGAAAGCGCACTTGACTATAAAATCAGAAGACGTAGCGAGGCCTCTCTCCCCTCTGAGCCTCTCTCTTCACAGGTGAATGGGAACCACAGTGACTGCCTCTCTCCCCATCTTGCAGGGTGATTTTGAGTTTGAAATGATAGGAAATAGTACAAATTAAAAGTGTTGGAAAACAGCTCCACAAAGGTCAAATACCGTGATTGTTAATAACTATTTCAATGCCCTGGTTTCTTAATATCTAGAGAGATTAATTAAATTTCCAATTGTAGAGACATATCTTCCATCCCATTTGACAAACATAAAGTGTGTTTTTATTATTTCTTTCAGATTGCTGTAGGAACAACATGAAGTTTCTTTCAGCCACTTTGTAATTGATGGTCTTTTAAATAAGGCCACGTCACACGTGGCTTTGGTGATGACCTACTCTAATGGAGACCTACCATGGAGACCTTCCAATACAACAATGAGCAAATCAAACTTATAAAATAGCCAACGAGGCAAAAATGGATACACAAAGTCAAACAAATTGTCTGACCCATACCGTCTTAGAGTTATAAAATGAAATGGGGAACTTGGATGGTATTATACAGTGACAGAGGAAAGGCTTTATATTATGTAATACCTGGAATTGATTTGGGGTTTTGAATTTGCTGCTGAGTCCAGTATTGTTTTATACCAACTATTCTGCTGGCTAACTTCTACAAAAGCATTCTTTTTACCTACTGGCTTTCCCTGAGTCGGTAGATAATCATAATACTTTTTGTGTGACTACCAGCGTAGGGTCATCTACCAAGTAGACGTGGTGTTCCAGCAGGTGTATGTGGTTGGCAGCCCAGCACATCCCATTTACAAGAGATGCCTGAAGATGCCTCATCCTCCTGCTTGTCCTGGTGGCAAGGGACTGGGTTGGAGAAGACAGACTCCTTGTACAGAGTGATGTTTTCATTCACCTTCCTGTACACTTGAGTTTTGTGGCCACTAGCAATGTGCTTAGCCATATGCCTTCATATGGGCTAGGGACTTAGGTTCTTTCTATTTTTATCCTAGTCTCTAGGGACATTAATTAATGACCCCCATTGCCTCATTCATTTATTAATCCACAGTCAGTGTATTCCGCTCATTTCTGGGACATTACTTCATTGACAGAGAACTGACATCTTTTAGCAGCTGCTCACTTGTGAAAAGGTAGGAGCTGCCTTTAATTAGGGATTCTAAGGAGGAACTCGAGCCCATTCATAGAGATAATCTTCAGCCCCCATATTTGTTCCTTTTTATCCTTCAGTCCAGGCACATTGCTGACAACAGTATTGCTCTTCCATGTGTTAGCTCACCAAAATGTCAGGGAAATTATGCAGACTACTTAGCCAGGAACCTGGCTCTTTACCAGGAAGACAAATCTTTGCGTGGTTGACTCATCCAGTTTCCAGATGTAATTTAAGCTCCTTTCCCACAGTGGAATTGTAGGTAATAATATGAACACATGATTTTCAGGGCAGGCAGGTGTGTATTTTGGGCCGATGAGTCAAGACATACTTATTACTAGCGTAAGAGCGTGTGACTCCATGTTTGACAGCTGCCGTGGAGAGGAGTGGTTTGGGCTGACTAATGAGCACGGAGCGGCGTTCCTCCCTGGTTTGTGCTTCTTTTCTCCCATGAGGGTTTACTGAAAGCTCTTGGTCTGTGCCTGTGGCTCATCTGCGAGTGTCTCCCATGCTGCTTGGTAACTCAGAGAGCTGTTTCCATCACTTACAAGTAAACAAGCAGTCCACACTAAAGGCGGATTTTTGTTCTCTGCATAAAGACAAGTATCTTAAGATTTAAGGCTTGATATGATGTTGGGTTATGTTTCTGAAACTTTGATTGAGGTGCTCTTTCATGCCAGGGAAATACCACCCAATAACAATACAGTGGGTTGATTAATCTGCCTCCTCCTTTCCCTCATTGCTTCCATCTGTCTCTCTTAGTGTTTCATCTGCTCAGAAACCTCTATTTAGTGCCACGTGTTGCTCGGAGGTCTCAGTGGCGTGGGGGAGATGCCCATGTCTAGGCTGGAGGGGCTGGCGGGGGAGGCTTGAGGATGCTGTAAAAAGAGTCCTCTGACGTGCTAAGAGGGCTTGGGAAGCTTTAGCAGAGATCAGTTTCCACTGAGCCTTGAAGGATGGGTAGATCATTGTGCGAATGGAGGAGGATAGGCCAGGGCATTCAGAGGAACTGGCTGGGAGGCAGGAGAGCATATGGTGGCTCCAGAAACTCTGTACACTTAGTGCAGCTCAAGTACAGGGTATACGGTGGGATGTGAAGTGAGAGAAAACATGGTTTGGACTGGATTGTGAAGAGCCTGGTATGCTGTTATCAGGAGGTTGTACTTTTTCCTGATTAGGAACATTGGGTGTTTTATTCTGTTTTTTTGTGCATGATAAAATTTATACAATGTAAATTCACCATCTTAACCAACTTCAAGTATACAATTCAGTGGTTTATTAGTTAATTACCAAAGTTGTCCCGTCATTATCACTATTCTCATTTCCCAACATTAGCAATCACTCCCTGTCTTTCCCTTCCCTCGGCATCTGGCTGCCATCTAGTCTATTTTCTGTCTCTATGAATTTGCCTCTTCTGGACATGCCATATAAATGGATCATACAAGATGTGGCCCTTTGCGCCTGGCATCGTTACTTAGCAGACTGTCTCAGGGTTCGCCCAGGTTGTAGCATGCACCAATGCGTTGTTCCTTTTTATGGGTAAATAACATTCTACGGTATGTAGATGGGTAGGCCACGTTTTGTTTCTCTGTTCATCACTTGATGAACACTTGGGTTGCTTCTTCTTTTTGGCTGTTGTGAATAATGCTGGTATCCGTGTACAAGTTTTTGTGTGGACATGTGTTTTCAGTTTTCTTGGGTCTATACCTACAAGTGTCATGTGGTAAGTCTATGTTTAACTTTTTGAGGAACTACAAAATTGTTTTCCAAGTCATTGGAGTGTTTAAGACAGATGAAAACAGACTTGAATTTTATTTTAACATCAAACACTTTAGCACAGTATTTTCTTTGGAGGCTAAGTATTTCTACTTTCTTAAATTCTAGGGATGTGATTGCTGGAAAGGAATCTGTACCTTTTAGCGTAGAATGGGAAAGAAAAAAGTGGTCTCAGAGTACTCTCATGCTGACTATGTATTGCAGAAAATGAGGGTTTTTTTTTCTTTTTAAACAGACCACTGATTAAATTATAGGCTATTATTAGGGAATTTATTGTACTTATAAGCAGTCCTTGGATTCCCTGTAATTTGTTATAATTAATGCAAGAGTTCAAGAGCAGAAAGCAAGGTCAGGTTGTGGCATGCCTTTCTCTTTTGCAATACATTGCTATCATTGGCCTTTTTTCACTAGTAGTTAAGGCTTGTATGTGTTTGTGTGCATTTAAATAAACATTGCTCTTTGGGGGCAAGAATTGCCATCATTTGACTCATCGAAACTTTAAGGAGTCTCAGTAAGAAGTTAGGTATCTCTGACAAAATGGGGTATTTATTGAGCAGTGAATGTTGAAAACTTTCTAGACTTGACCTTTTGCCAAGAAAGTCCCCTCACCCCAAGGCAATCTTGTTTACATGTCTTATAGCAGGTATTTTTATTTTCATGAATATACATGTTTTACCATATGTGGAAAAGGCTAGAAGGAAAACGTTCCCTTTTAAGGTTATCTTTGTCAGAGTTTTAGCTTTAGCTTTTTCCTTTTGTTTGTTTTTTTCTTTAGGGTGATTTCAGTTTCACATAGTTGCAGAAGCATTGCCTTTGTAGTCTGTTGGAAAGTGCAGAGTTTCAATTGACTGTCAACTCACTCATTAAATATAAAAGCTTTTAGATAGTGCAGGGGTCAGGTACCAAACACATTATTATACTTCAATAGTCATAAACTGAAATTCTTCTCAAGGGTTTTGAGGATAGAGGGACAGAGGGAGGGAAGCATTCAGGTTTATCTGGTTGCATGCCTGTGTACATACTGTTTATCTGGTCCTGGCAGCCGGAGAACAGCGTGGGCCACCCTGTCCATTATCTGGGTTTACAGCTGTGACACCGTTTGGAATGGATGGAATGTGCTGTGTCTCTGTCCATCTGAGATTTAAAATTATATTCTCTTTTGCTTTCCTGTACCTCAGAATCCTGGGACAACTTGTTCTCAGCCCCTCTTTGGTCTTTTATAGTAGAGAAACTTTTACATTTGTTTCCTACTTGCACAATACAACATCCAGTAGAAAGCAATGCTGTCTTACAGCTTGGTACACAGTGCACTGTCCTAGGAGAACTGGGTTCCAGAACGTTCTACCAAGATTCTAATGATATTACAGGCTGCAAATGAAGTTTTCCAGGAGGAAAGGACATTTTTAAGTCTTAATAAGGACAAAACTATCTATCTTTTTCTCTCTGGTTCTCCACCCCAGAGTTTTATTGAAAGGCTTCGAAGATTGAAGAATTTAAGGATGGCACTTCTTTTTAAATTGACATGTCCCTCCTGACCGTGCAGATGAGGAGAGATAAGTTGGTTTGACTGAACTTGAACTGTGTAGAGGAGGGACGGGCAGACAGGAGCCAGGTGATGGTAATAGTGATGCTGTAGGTTGGTAGTTACAGCATAGAGGGCTTTTACTAAACAGCTTTTTGTTTTTTTGTTTTTGTTTTTGAGACAGAGTCTCACTTTGTCACCCTCAGTAGAGTGAGGTGTCACAGCTCACAGCAACCTCAAACTCCTGGGCTTGAGTGATTCTCTTGCCTCAGCTACCCAAGTAGTTGGGACTACAGGTACCCACCACAACACCTGGTTATTTTTTAGTTGCAGTTATCATTGTTGTTTAGCAGGCCCAGACCAGGCTCGAACCCGCCAGCTTTGGTATATGGGGCTGGCGCCCTCACCACTGAGCTACGGGTGCCTAGCCAGGCTTCAGTCATTTAATTGGGCATATCTGTTGAACTAGACTTAGAACAAGTTTCGCTTGGGGGGAGGGCTGATAGAAATATATATATATATATATATTTTTTTTTTTTTCTTTTTACTGCATTTGCATTTATTTCATGTTGCATTTATCCCCACGCCGTAAGTTTTTGTTTCTTCATTTTCTTCTGGGGTATCTTCTTTTTCTGTGCTACCTCCTCTTCTGATTTGGGAACAGTCTGTTCCTTTTCAGTAAGGATCATCTCGATGTGGCAGGGGGAGCTCATGTCTGGGTTAATGCGACCATGAGCTCTGTTAGTTTGGTGACACATCTTGGGTGCTTTGTTCACTTGGATGTGCTCAATGACCAGAGAAACTACATCTAAACCCTTAAGTCCAGCATTACTCTCTGCATTTTTAAGCACGTGCAGCAAAAATTCAGTGCTCATTTTGGGCTGCCGACCCTCTGTCCAGCCCCACTGTTTGGCTTAGGCACACCTATCAACTTCACCATTGTAAGGTCGGAATGGTACACCCTGTTTCTTTAAAGTGACATCCTTCAGATACTTGGTGGCTTTTCGTACTTGCATACCCTTGATGGCTTGAGCAGTTTCATGTGTGTTCGTAAAGTGAACACTGAAGATTTGAGCCTCTTGACTTGCATGACTTTGTGGGGTTTTCTGGGTCGATTGAATACTGAAGCATTTTCACAGATCACCTTAGGCAGCTTAGGGGAAGAGGAAGAGTGGTGGCTGCTCGGGAGAACTATTTTTAAAGCAACACGTACCCAGCCTCTGAGTTCCTTGTGCCTTTCCTGCGGCTCTGCTGTCGTGCTTCTCAGAATACCACATGGACTTGCTTAAGCTGAGCAGAATGAACAGACCTGCAAGCAAAACACAATTGCGAAAGTGCTTGGATAAATTCTTTATACGTGAATTAAAGGCGGAGCTTAAAGATTTTAGCAACGCATCTCTGAACATCCAGGAGAAAGTTATAGGCTATAATTTTGGAAGAGTTCTTTGATACCTCTGTCAGAAGTACTGAATGCTCTGTTGATTTGACCCAGGGTGGCATTTTCTAAAACTTTCCTTTCAAAATCTTAGGGGAGGAAGTGACTTAGAAAAGTCACTTATTTTCTTGCCATTGGATAGGAACATTCAAAATAAATGAAGCCCCCAGAAACAAGTTTATAGCATTTGTCAACTTTCAGTTGCAATGTTTAATAGCACTAATCAACAGGAAACCTTTTCTGTGTTACCCAAAGAAGTCTGCCTTTAGGTAAAAAAAAAAAAAAAAAAAAAAAATATATATATATATATATATATATATATACATATATATATATATTTTCTCTAAGAACGAAAGTAAAAATTAAAAAAAATAATTTTACCTTTATTCAAGAAGCATAATTATGTTCACCAGTTTTTAGAGGTAGAGCAGAATCCTAACCTAAAACTGCTTATCAGGCCTTAGTAGTCTATTTCCACATCTTTGAATATGAAAAATATTAAAAAGTTTTCTTTGTGAACTTGAGTTTTCAAAGAGGATCTCTTTGGAAAGTTGGCAAATAACTTACTTTCCTGGCACAAGGGTTGGTTTTTTTTTTTTTTCTTTTCCCCTCCACCCAAAAACTATGACAGGGTGGAGTATACTTCCATGAAATTATATGTTTCCAAAATAGGATTCACTGTTACATTTTATGGCTGTTATAACTGAATTGCTAATAAAAAGTAAGCAAAAACCAAGCATTCTAGAAATAGAATTTAAGCTCTATATTGTCTAAATTAGTTGTCAAATTGGATAGAATTATTATATTTTATAAAAGTGCCATTTAGCAAAAGTGTACCAACCAATTTCCAAAGTGGTCTGAAGTTCATTCTCATTTCTGCAATCTTACATAGTGACGGCCACAGTCTCGTGAGGGGGTTGCACCATGCATTGCTGCTGTTCAGATTCTCTTGTAGTCTGGATGGTTTCCAGGGAAGGGCACCTCCTTCTTCAGCTCCTTGGGTTTTTATCTCAGTACAACTTTATATCCAACCGGAAAGACCGGGGACAGTCCTTGGATTCCTAGCTAGAGGAATGTGATTCAGTGTTTCCTAGGGTAGGATGGATCTGTGAATAGAACTTGCTTGTGCATTGTAGCAGTGATATCTGCAGATTAAAGTTGGAAGCAGTAGGCTAAGAAAAACTTAAACTCTTGTTTCTCAGGATCACATGGACTAATTGGTTGGTGGTGTATCATAGGTGATCATTTTCACCTCTAAGTTGACGTGTAGAAAGAAAGGTTCTAGCTTTGGCAGATAATACGAGGATAATACCTTTTCAGATTTTTTTCTTTATGGTCATTGGTTTTTTTTTGTTTGTTTGTTTGTTTTGTTTTGAGACCAAGTCTCACTGTGTCACCCTTGGTAGAGTGCTGTGGTATCACAACTCACAACAACCTCAAACTCTTGAGCTTAAGCGATTCTCTTACCTCAGTCTCCCAGGTAGCTGGGACTACAGGTGCCACCATAAGGCCTGGCTATTTTTGTTGTTGTTGTCATTGTTGTTTAGCAGGCCTGGGCCAGGTTCGAACCTGCCAGTCCCCGTGTATCCAGCTGGTGCCCTAACCACTGAGCTACAGGTGCCAAGCCACCTTTTCAGGTGTTTTACTCCTTGTTATACTCCTTGGTCCTGCTTCCCTTAAATAGCACACTAGGGAAGCAGGACCACAGTGGTTAAAGAGCTGACCTGCATCCCTGCAAGGCAGAGACTACTCTAGTATTCTCCAACAGGCCCTTTGGCATCCAGCAGCTGGTTTTTGCTCACAAGAAGTGCACGATAGCTACGGGTTAAAATGTCTATTTCCCTGGCTTGTATAACAGCAAATAAGTCAGAACCATTCCAGATGGGAAGGAATGAATGGTATGTACAAGACGTTCAAACATGTACCATGAGCTGGAGCAGGTGAAGTTCATGGATGAACTGTCCTACCTTGAGATTTTGTTTTCTGGTTTTTTGTTTTGTTTTAAGAATCCCATTATACCTCTCTTCAATAAGCTTTATATTTCTTTCCTATCCTGAGATTCTGCATTTGGATTCTGTCAGGGCTTTTCTGCTTATTTGTTTTTGGTGTCTTTTAACTTTACTGAAGAAAGGCCCAGTGGAACTCTCTGGCAAAAGCATGAAGTTAGCAAATTTCCTCATCACTCCTTTGTTCTTATTGCCCCAGTTTTCAAAGTATGGTGTTCAGATTCCACCTGGCTCCTATTCATTTTCAAAGATCAGGGTCCTATCAAAAGGACTCAGGAGATACAGTGGTGCTCCCCGGCCTGGGATAGGGAAATCTGAGCTGCAGTAATGATAATTGCGTTTGATTAAGACCAGTCAAATATCCATGAGTCTGTAAAGATATTATTTTTCAATAAAAAATTGTTTACCTAGAGAGAATGATAAGGAGCAATTATATTGTTACATAAATAATAAATATGTTGGCAAAATTGGTAAATAAAAGGGAAAAATTATGGAACAAAAGGTGTATCTGCTTTCACAATGAACTCTTGGCACTTTAAAGAGGTTTTGATAACTTAGGGACCTGCTTACCTCCTATCTGAGAACAGAAAAGTCTATAAACATAAAAAATCTTTAATAAGAAGCTCAGAGGCAGTTGCTGAAGTCTCTTTAAGAGAAGAAGGTGATTTATGTGAATGAGTGGCTCTTTGACTGTTTCCTTGAGAACTGATCAGAGACCCAAAAGGAGTGCTTGACGAAAACTCGGAACCAGGGTGGTGTGAAGGGAAGAACCTGGCGCAGGGTGCTGAGGGAAAGACGCAAAGGGAGTCTGAAGAATGCAGACAGGAAGGAGACATTTTGTGCTGCAGGATGTGCAAGGAAATCTTCCAGAGCCTATACGTTCTCTTCTTCTTTTTTTTTTTTTTTTTATTAAATCATAGCTGTGCACATCCATATGCTCATGGGGCATCATACACTAGTTTCTTAAACCGTTTGACACATTTTCATCACACAGGTCTACATAGCCTTCCTGGCGTTTTTTTAGTTGTTGTGCCAAGACATTTACATTCTACATTTACTAAGTTTCACATATATCCTTGTAAGATGCACCGCAGGTGCGTTCCCTTCTGTTTCAGGTATTACTGAGCTATCTCCCAGGAGGTAAACTAATATCGTATATCATTAGATCATTTTTCAAATGTGAATCCATTATTTTATTTTTGAGACAGACAGACAGAGTCTCTGTTATCCTTGGTAGAGTGCCGTGGTGTCATAGCACACAGCAGCCTCAAACTCTTGGGCTCAAGTATCCTTTTGCCTCCGTCTCCCGAGTAGCTGGGACTATAGGCTCCCACTACAATGCGCAGCTGTTTTTAGAGACAGGGTCTCACTCTAGCCCAGGCTGGTCTTCTGAGCTCAAGCAATCTGTCCGCCTCTGCCTCCCAGAGTGCTGGGATTATAGGCGTGAGCCCCTGCTTCCAGCCCGATTAGTTATTTTAAATAAGGTTTGTGATAGGGCTCACACTTCTTGAAGCAGAGGGGCTTATGGAAGGCTTTTCTGTTGGAGTTCCTGGTTTGCTGGATGAAACCATGGAACCTCCATGTGCAGGTGTGCTGTGAGCCTATTCCCTCGGGCTGGGAAACAACCAGGTAAGTGGCAGGCACCTGGGCCATAGGAGTACAAGGGACCTCCCTTCTGTAACGTATGTCCACCTTGGGTGGAACATTTGACAACGTCTGCCTGAGGCTGACTGTAGTGAGCTGGGGACGAGAGGAAGCCAGGAGAGTCATGTCGCATACTTTACTGTTGCTATTTAGAATTCTTTGGTCTTGGATATTCTGATGTCCTCTTGTAATGTTTCTTGAAACTCACATAACGTTGTTGCTTCAGTGAAACCTTTTCATGTTCTCTGATTCTCTCCTACGAAGGAAGAGCAGGTCATGACTCCCCTTTTTCCTACCATTTTACCTATTTTTACCCAGAACTCCCTAAATAAACCCACAGGCTACCTTTGATTTCAGAGTCTGTAGATGACCCCACCTAATGTTTCCTCCTTATTAGTTTGTACACATTCAGCAACACCAGAAATGCCCCTTCACTACCAGCAAAAGACTTTTCGCCACAAGTTCTTTTTTAAAGAAAATCAACTCATCACTTTCCAGTTTATTTCTGAGGCAAACCAGTTAGAAACTGTATGTGATTTCATTGATGACATCAGTTTTTTAATCATTTTTAAATCAATTTTGTAAGTTGGATATAAATAAAAGGTAATCTCCCCAGAAGTTCTGCTTGAGTCTTTGTCCCCCATAGTACTTTCATTGACACATATTTGCTTTCAGTCCAAAAAATTCTAAACAATTTTTTTTTTTTTTTTTGAGACGAAGTCTCATTATGTCACCCTTGTTGGAGTGCTGTGGCATCAAAGCTCACAGCAGCCTCCAACTCTTGAGTTTAAGCGATTCTCTTGCCTTAGCCTCCCAACTAGCTGGGACTACAGGCGTCCCCCACAATGCCCAGCTATTTTTTGTTGCAGTTGTCATTGTTGTTTAGCTGGCCCGGGACAGGCTCAAACCCACCAGCCTCGGTGTATGTGGCTGGCGCTGTAAGCACTGTGCCACGGGCGCCAAGCCTAGACAATTCTTAATAGTTATGGAACTTTTAAATAGTTCAGTAATTTTATTTTTGAAGATTAATTACAAGCTCTTCTCTGTAACCTGTGTCCCTGATTGTTGGGACTTAGCACAGAGTGATGAGTAGCCCTGGCTCTGACAAACGGGCATAAGAGTTTCCTACAGGTATCAGGGACTTATCTTTAAAAATCACTGGAGACACTTGTTACAGACATTCATTCATTTCATCAAACAATGTGAGCAGGAAGTAAAATTACTAATGAACGAAACCCATAAAATGATTACGAATTTCTCAGGTGATGGAACAGGAGTAGGAAGAAAGGGTTATTGTTCATTCTATGTTAAGTTTGACCAGAAAGGATTTTTAAGTGAACTACTAGTGTTTGCCCTTCTGATTTGGGATTGTCTCACCTTGGATTGACATGGTGGTCTTTGTCCTGCCCAGTAAACCTTAAGAGGAGAGAGTGGGGGACCCTGCTAGATAGCGGGTGCAGAGAGCCCAGTTTCTTCCCTCAGGGAGGTGCTGGGCTGAAATGGGATGATCCTGTCATGCTTTGGGAAGAGCCAGCGATGATTAGGTCTCACCACTGACTGCCTCTCTCCAGGAGAGTTGGGCTTTGGGTCACTTCTGTGTTCCCCCGATTGAGATGTCAAAGTTACGTTAAAATGGAGAGTTATAGTTACCAGGAGCATAACGGTTGTGAGTGTTTGTCAGGATTAAATGCTAGTGGTGACTGTGTGTTAAGAATGTGGTGGAAGGAAGTAGAGTCCTGGGAAGTGAAAGTCTGGAGTGAGGCGAGTTCTAAATGTTTAGGTGATCCTAATTATTTATTATAATGATAAAACTGTTTTATTGGCAAGGATACAATACACTGGATTAGCTGCTGTGAATAGTGGTTTAGTCTGAGACTAGATGTTGCGTTTGGGTGCCGTCTGTTCCTTTGCACTTTGCTGGTTTGAGAATGTACTGCAGGTTGAAAAGATACAGATTAGATTTTTTACAGGTCAAAGACTTATGAGGTGAAGCCAGGCTCTGAAGAGCTTTATATGGGGCGGGCATAAAGGGTGTTTGCACACAAACTTTATGTCCACCCTGAATTATCATTTAGCAGAATTCTAAATTATTTGGCCTCTTTGTGATCTGCCTTACCCAACTTTTGAATTTGAGAAATGATGTGTTTCTAGAATTTTTTCAGTAACACACACAAGTAAACGTAGCTTTGACGGTCCTGTTGTTGTGGGTGTCCAGGTATAGAAGAGCATTTTCATTCTTGATCTCTGTTACGAAGCACCGGTTCTTATCAGTAGTTCATCCTGCTGGCCAGCAAATAAATGACTTGATGAGAATCCTTTCAAGCTCAGAATGAATGAGATGGGGCACCTGCTACATCAAACAAAGATAAACACAGGCAGAGGTCACTTTCCATCTTTTATAGAGATGACCTTTATCAACATCACCTGCGTATCCTGCTGTGTACACAAGATTTTACATCCAGAGACATTTATGTTGTTGGAATATGTTCCAATATGTGTTTTTAAAGTTGTTTGTTCCTCTGTTCCCACGAACAGATACCAGTATTACCTGCAAGTCAAAAAAGACGTGCTGGAAGGGCGATTACGGTGTACGTTGGAACAAGTGATTCGCCTAGCTGGCTTAGCTGTGCAAGGTAAGACCTAGTGTGAAATTCCCTTTTCTGTTTGATGATGGTATTGTTAGCCTGTTGGAGTGAGAAGTTAAATTTGCTTAAATGATTCCCCTTAGTAATGCTCCCTTTTCATTTCAAGATCTCTAGCCTTAAAAATGCAAAGTGAGTGATTTTTGGTGGCAGGATGGTAGATTTCCCAAAGCTGTTTGCAAACTGCTCATGCTTGTGTAATTACAGTTTTATCTGAAGAAATCGCAGCTTTTATCCTGCCTTTAATTAAGGCTACATTTCAGGGTTTGTGGAACATTTTCTCAAAATTATTCCACTGCACAATGTGGTCATGTTGTGTGGCTTGCTGCAATGAATGTGTGACTATCGCAGCAGTTTCAAGTATAATAGCTTTAAACATTATAGTATAATTTATTCCAATGCAGTTAGTAAGCTAAATGAAAATCCATAATGGTAATGTGGAATAACAAATATGTTTTGGACTGAATTTATCTTTCAACCTGTCCTGTTTAAATTTATCAGACAGCCATTTCTTAACCTTCTCTAAATTGTTACACGTGGATACTTTATAGTTTACACATTACTGTTGGTTGAGTGGTAGCTTAAATGCCTTTAGCTATAATGAACATCAGAAGATGGTAATGTAACTTTTGAAAATAAACCCTTCCTTTCAGTCATTACTTTCTTGAAAATCTGCTAATACGGGAGTTTACACCTTCTAACAGCTTAGTTCTTGTTACATGAACTGTTGTCCTGGAAGCTGCACACTGACTTTCCATCCCATACTTTGGACTGGCGTCTGAAGTAGCAGCCCCCCTTTATCCTCTTTCATTCTAGGGTATTAACAATTTCTCTTAGACCAGTTAGCTCCTGTTGTTATTCTGTGGCTGGAAATAGGCTAGCATCACATCTGTCTACTAAAGACCAGAAGGGGACAAAACAATGGCCAGCTGTGATAGGGAAGGCAGCGGTAGTGTCACTGAAATATGGAGAAGGCAGTCTTGATAGAAAGAGGACAGAGGTGCTCCATTGTGACCCACAACTTCAGATTGGGTCTTTCTCCATTTAAAAAGCTATTTTTGATTTACTGTGTTTACTCTTTTTCCTCTCAATACCAAATCATTAGGCTAATGATTGGTGTCCTGGGCCTTAATCTGGATTCCCTTTTCATGGGATCCTTGAAGCTAGGACAAACCATCCTCTGGCTGTAATATTTTTAAAATAATTTTTTTGAGAACCTGTATTGGATCATTAGAAAGACAGGTTAATAGAAATATAAATAGTAATGGAACATGATAACTGATGATTGAACTTGAAAATAGGCAGAGGAAGTGATTTTTGCTGTTCATACAACGCACCTAGTCTAGTTGGTAATTAGGTTATGTGCTGAGTGTGCAGGCTGCTGTTTACCTTCTCTGCACGCGCGGGTGTGTGTGTGTGTGTGTGTGTGTATATGTATTTCCTCTCATTCTGTATTTGTTACAGGTATCCTATCTGATGCTAAAACATTTCCCTGAAATCATATTTTCATGCAGGTTTGGTTTTCATGGGAGCAAGTGAGATAAAAAACAAAACATTTGTAGCTGAGACTCCTGTATTCAACTTGCATGTGCCCAGACATACCATTGTGAGTTGAAAACAGGACAGAACAGAACTTTTGGCAACTTGGAACATGTGAAGCAGTTTAGGAGGTGTAAAGATTTTTGAGGTTGCTTGCCAAGGGTAATTTACAGTGGGAATTTCCAGCTGCAAATATATGAAAAGATGCACATGGGTTTGGCTACAAATTAACCTTCAGTTAAAAAGTCCCTGTGGCAGATAATTCCTAAGATATGAATTGATGTGTACTTAGCAAACGTAAATACAGGTATGTTTAACGTTTTTTAAGTAGACTTTAGAATCACTCTCAAATTTCCCCATTGTTCCTAAAAAATTGTGTGTTGATGCTCACGTGTTGATGTTTACCATATTGCTAGGTAAAAGTGGTCACTGTATCAAACACACCTTGGCACTGTTTTTATCTAATAATAGTGCAGAAAGAGGAGGAAGTGGAAGTGTGGGGATAAATATCCCCTGTTTTATTCCATCTTTAATTTCATATAGTAAATACTACCCTTTCATTTTTCTTCTTAGCTGATTTTGGAGACTATCATCAGTTCGATTCTCAAGATTTCCTCAGAGAGTATGTGCTGTTCCCTATGGTAAGTGTAGTTTTCTTTCTCATAATTACCGTATATACTCGAGTATAAGCTGAGTTTTTTTGTGCCAAAAAACCCGAACTCGGCACAAAAAACTCGGCTTATACTGAAGTATATACGGTAATTTTCTTTGGACCTTTAATTCTTTCCTTTGAAAGAAATCCTCAAAGGATTTTATATACAAATATTCCGGGGGGGGGGGGGAATTCATGCATTTATAATATAGGGATAAGTTTTATAAAACATATGGAGAGAGAAAAGATGCCTCCTTCTGCCTTGAAATCTTCCCTAGTTTCTTTTTCAGATAGTTCCTTATTGGGGTATAAAAATGCTACTGATTTTTGTACATTGATTTTGTAACCTGTACCTTGGCTAAATTCATTTATCAGTTCTAACACTGTTTTGATGGTATATTTAAAGTTTTCTATATATATAATAATCTCACCAACAAACAGAGACACTTTCACTTCTTCCTTTCCTATTTGGATGTGTCTTTATTTATTTATTGCCTAATTTCTCTGGATAAGACTTCCAGTACTATGTTGAATAAAAGTGATAAGAATGGCCAGAAAATAATCTCATTTATAATAGCATAAAGAAAATTAAATAGCGAGGAGTAAACGTAACCAAGGAAATGAAGGATCTGTATGCTGAAAACTATAAAATGTTGACGAAAGATATTGAAGATGGCACTAAGGGAAAGATGGCCCATGTTCATGAATCAGAAGAATAAATATTGTAAAAATGTCTATGCAAAGCAAACTATAGACTTATTGTAATCCCTATTAAAATTCCACCATCATTCTTCACAGAAATAGAAAAAAGAACACCAAAATCTGTATGGAACAACAAAATACCCTAAGTAGTGAAAGCAGCTATGAGCAAAAGGAACAGTGCTGAGGTATCAACTACTTGACTTTAAACTATATTTCAGAGCTATACTAATTAAAACAGCATGGTACTGGGAAAAAATAGACACATTGATCAGTGAGTGGAGCAGGATAAAGAATCTAGAAATAAACTCACACTTCAGTGCTCAATTGATTTTCCACAGCGTAGCAAAAAATACAATGAAGAAAGCATAATGTCTTAAATAAATAATACTAGGAAAAGTGGCTGTCCACATGCACAGGAATGAAATGAGCCCTTATATTTTCCATTATACAAGAATCAACTCAAAATGGAATAAAGTAAGGCCTGAAATTGTAAAACTACTGGAACAAAACATAGGAGAAAAGCCATATGACATTTGTCCAGGCAATGATTTCTTGCTTATGACCCCAAAAGCTCAGGCACTAAAAGCAAAAGTAAACAAATGGTATTGCAATAAAACTAAAAAGCTTTTACATAGCAAAAGAAATCAGTTAACAGAATGAAAAGACAACTCATGGATTGAGGGAAAATATTTGCAAATCATACATCAGGTAAAAGGCTCAAAACATATGGGGAACTAAGTCTATAAGACAACAAATAACCCTATTAAAAATGGGCAAAGGACCTGAATAGACATTGCTCAAACGAAGACATAACAAAAGGCAAACAGGTATATGAGAAGTAGTCAACATCACTATCACTAGGGAAATTCAAATTAAAACCACATTGACATCTCACACCTATTAGAATAGCTATTATCAAAAAGATGAAAGGTAAGTATTGTCAAAGTAATGGAGAAAAGGAAAACCTTTGTACTTTGTACATTGTTGGTGAAAATCTAAATTAGTACAACACCACCTGGAAAACAGTATGGAGGTCCTTTAAAAAACTAAATACAGAATTACCATTTGAGCCAGCAATCCCACTACTAGGTATATATCCAAAGGAATTGAAATGAGGATGTTGAAGAGATGTCTGTATTCCCGTGTTCATTGGCGTATTATTCACAATAGCCAAGATAGGGAAATAATTTAAATTCTCATCAACAGGTGAATGGATTGAAAAATGTGATACACGCACACAAACACACACACAATGGAATATTATTCAGCCTTTAAAAAAGAATGAAATTCTATCATTTGTACCAACATGGATGAGTACAGAGCACGTTATGCTAAGTGAAATAAGCCAGGCATAGAAAGACAAATATGGCACAATCTTACTTACACTGGATGTGAAATTTAACAGAGTCAAATTCATGGAACTAGAGAGTAGAATGGTTTTTGCCAGAGGCTAAGGTTGGGCTGGGTAGGAAGGCAGAGAAAGAGGAAATGTTGATCAAACAGTACAGAGTTTCAGTTCCACAGGAGGAATAAGTGCTGGTGGTTTATTGCACAGCAAGGCGGCCGTCTTATTGATAATGTACTGTAAGCTGGGCATGGTGGCAGAGGCCTGTAGTCTCAACTACTTGGGAGGCTAAGTGGGAAGATAGCTTGAGCCCAGGAGTTCCTGGCTACAGGTAGCTAAGATCAAACCACTGCACTCCAGCATGGGAAACAGAGTGCTACCTCATCTAAAAATAAATAAATATAAGAGAAAAACTCAAATCAATTCAAGGTGGGGGGCAGGGGAACACGGGGGTGGAGAGGGGGAAGTGGGAGGGGGATGGGGGGTTTACAGTGTATGACACACCTCTTGGGTGTGGGACACAACGGCAAGAGGGACTTTACCTAACAAATGCAAACAGTGTAACCTAATTCTTTGTACCCTCAATGAACCTGAACCAATATTTTAAAAAAATAAATAAATAAAATTGTATGTTTTAAAGTTGCTAAATGAGTGGATTTTAAATGTTTTCACCACAAAGAAATGATAACTATGTAAGATGATAAATGTGTTAATTAGCCCCGTCTTCCCGTTCCACAATGTATACACGTGTTGAAACACCACACTGTACTCCATAAGTATATATAATTATTATTTGTCAATTAAAATTTTTACAAAGGCACGTCCCTGCCACTGCTCTCCCTCCCCAGCTTTCACCCACTACCCCTCAGTGTGCTGGCTTAATTCCTTTCTGTATGTGCTGAGCTTCTTCCCACCCCAGAGCCTGTGCACTTGGGCTTCTCTTCCTGGAGTGATGTGCCCCAGTATTTATGTCATTCAGGTCTTGACTCAGATACCACCTCCCCAGAGAGCTCTTCCTTCTCTTTGACCACCTATTAGATATACCCCGAAACACTTCCTGTCATATCACCTTTCGGATATATGCTTCCTTCTCTGAAATTGTTAGTTTATATATATATATATATATTTGTTGCTGTCAGCTAGGATGTCAGCTCTGTGGTCCTTAAGCAGGGACCCTGTCTTCTGCATTGTGGTCTGACACACAGTCTGTATTCAGAAAAGTTTATAGAACAAATCAATGAGATCAAATACCATCCGACTGGAGTAGAGATGAGGCCAGATTTTGACCCCTGGAGAACTTTTGTTGGTGGGTTGGTTGATAGCTTCACAGTAAATGAGAAGTGTTTTAATGAGAAAGGATTAAAATATTTAAAAAGCCATTTTAGAGATGAGCTATAGCCAATTAACATTTTGACTTTGGTTTTAGAAATTAAGATCACCCCTTATTTTCTTTTTTTGATCAACTGTTTTGCCCCAAGCGCTGACCTGGGTAAGTAGCACCCAGGGGATGAAACTGTAATAAGACATGGTGCTTATTTTCGAGGAGACTACAGTGAAGTTGGGTAAATAGGAAGTTTGCAAAATCAGGATGCAAAGCCAAGTGTAATGAAGTATGATTGGGATTTTATGTGGACAGAGGTTATTTGTGCTTGCGGGGGTAGAGGTAGGGGTCAGGGAAGGCTGAGAGGCTAATGGAGTATGAACTGTGTCTTAAAGGATGGATAGGATTCTACCAGACAGGAAAGGAGGGAGCATGGAAAGATCTGGAGAGAAAGAAGTAGAGGCAAGGCGGCCTCGGTGTTTGGGAATGTGTCATCTGGCCAGTTTGACTGGCTCAGGGGTGCCGGAAGGGAATTGGGGCAGATGACCCTGAAAACGTCTGAGGAGAAGTTTTAGAATGCCTAGGCTCCTTCCAGGGTTCCTCCAGCCCCACACTTGGAGAACTGCTTGCTGGATTTGAGCAATGAGACCATTTGAGGGAGGAGGGCAGCTGGGAATATGTCGTGGTGGTCTTGGCAGGAGTTATTATACAGGTGTTAGCAATAAGATAAAAAGAAGAAAACAAAAGATATTTTGGAAGTATTGAGGCAGAACTCAGCATCTTACTGGCTATTGCACAAGGCAAAATGTCTCATGTAAAAAGGTTTTAAGTTTTGAGAGACTAAGTATAGTTGGAATTATCCATGTTAGGGCATGAGATAAATCTAAATTGTTCTTAGAGGCTAGTGAAATACTACAAGCCTCTGACTTTTCAAAAAGACCTCTATCCTACTTCCTTCCAAGAAAACAGCAGTATTATCTGTTGTGCCTGCTGTCTTTATGCTTTGTGAGTTCTGCCCGTGAAATCAAACTCCATTCAGAGATCAGGATATTACTTAGACAAGTCCTTCATAGGGTTTAGTGTCACTGTGCTTGAATCAACATCTCTTTTATCTCAGAAGCTTACCTCAAAAGTCAGGATGTTTTTCAGTGTGCTTGTGGGGAGAAAAGTGAAGCTCAAATCTTAGGATTTTAGAGAATGTGTATTTTTGTGTCAAATGGGGTGGGTGATAATGGAAGGCTGATAAGTCTCCCCTTTTTAAAAAAAAATTTTTTTTGTACCCTACTTTCATTAATGGCCTTTATCACATTGCTTTTGGAATACACCAGCTTGGGATGTGCCTCAGAATTTTCAGAAGTGATTACCAGCATGATGTTTATAAGCTTGTGGATTGTAAAATACTTGGACAGTGCTGTGGAGTAGTGAAGGTGTTATTTTGTGCACCTCTTACAGAATGAGACTGTGTTTCCACTGGGCTCTGAACTCCTCGGGTACTTACACAGCAGAGACTTCATGAATCTCACTATTGGACAGAAAGATACTAACATTATTATTCTTGTATCTAAAATTGCTCTCTCCAGGATGGTAGCCACTAGCTGTGTGTAGATATTAACATTCAAATTTAAATTAATTAAAGTTAAATAAAATTAAAAATCCAGTTTCTCAATTGCATTGGCTACACATTGAGTACCCAGGAGCCACATGTGTCTATCAGCTATCATGTTAGAAAGCTCAGTTAGGGAACATTTCCATCATCCCAGGAAGTACAGCGCCCAGCCTGAAGATAGAGTGCCAGAGGCTGATTGTTGTCAGCATACATATCTGAGTCATAAGTATTCCGAGGCTTTTGCCGTCAGCTATCCGCATTCATCCTCCTGCCTCTGCCACATTGTGGCCTGTGGTTGGAAATCTCATGGCTCTTGCCCTGAGCAGTGCTGTGTCCTTGTTGTGCCTTTACTGGCTGTACGACTTTGGGCAAAGTTATTTAACTTTTCTAAACCTCAGTTTCTCATCTAAAAATGTGGATAACAAGCCTGGTCCCATTGTAAGCATTAAAGGAGATAATGCATATGAGGTCCCTGACTTGGGACGTGGTAAATTCTATTTTATGTAAACATAAGGACGTTGAGGAGTCTGCTTTCCAGGTAACATCGCTCTATGCATTTTGAAATGTAACCAGGCAGAGCACAGGCAGAAGGTACAAATGATCGTTAACCAGCTCTGCCTAATTAAACACTCTTGTTTGACAGTATGAAACTTACATTCTGCATAGTGAGTTCAGTTCAGCAAACATATGCTGAGAACTTAAAAACTGTCATTACATAAAAGCCCTGTGACAGCGTCTTACGTGATAGGAAGAGGGCTGTCTGCCCTTGAGGTGCCTGTAATTTGATAGAGGGAGGGAGACCCGGGTAAAGGACAGGACGAGTGTGTACATAACTGTAAGAAATGCATTGGGGACACTGCACGGAGGGCTCTGGGAGACACATGCAGAGCAGAAGAGTCAGGAGGAGGAAAACCTTCCATCAGCTGTGGGGGGTAGGAAAGCCCCACCAGGGAAATGATAGCAGAGACAGGCCCTGAACGGTGCTGTGACAAGCCACACTGTGTGATGTGACTGGACAACGGTCCTTCCAGGGGAGGTGGGCGAGAGTGTGAGTGGAGGCGTAGAGTACAAGCAGTTGGTGTTAAGAGGAGTCTGCCCGAGGCCTTTAGCCCTTAGGAGAGCAGTTCTCAAAGGGAATACTGCGTCACCTTGAAGAACGTCAGAGTGCCAGGCCCAGGGGTTGACCTACTTGAGCAGGCAGTGGGGAGCCATGGAAGGTTGTAAACTTTCTGCTTGGTTCCACTAGAGCTTTCAAAGAGAAGAATGCATTCCTTTGGTGGGGGAGGGAAGATGGGATGAATGGCTGTGTTTGATCTTCTAAAGGAACTGAATTTGTTAAATGGCATTTCTTCAGCAGAGAAAAGAACAAAGCCAAGTACACAGGCTGCTCCCCAGGTGCGTGGCTGTGTACAGGCGTGCACGCTGCCACTTGTCATTCGTGCAGGGCCACTCCTGTACGTCTCTCTGGCGGGACGCATGCCTCCAGGAGGCCCCAGACCCAGGTGGAGGAGGCTGAGCTTAGTACAATAACAGAAGAGTACATGTGGGCTTTTTTTTGTTGTTGGTTTGTTTTTTAATGTAGGAAGTGGTGGTTTAATGGAATACTTTTTGATCTTCACTTATCTTGATTTTATTTTGTTGCCACTTGCCTTTCATTCGTTTTTCAAAATCAATATTGGGTTATTACTACTACTCAGTACCTAGACGTGCACACACAGCTAAGTTTCAAAGTCCAGTGCTGTCTCTGTTACAGCACAACACAACCGATAATGATACACTTACTTCCTCTCATGAACTGGAGTCATTTCAGTGGATGGCTACACAGGAAACAGCAAATTAATCAGCTAACACCTGGAAAGAGCTGCCATAGTTCCTTTTGTCTTCTCTAAGGTCTTTCATCAAGTATAGAATTAGCAGGACCAGCAGAGGTATAGAGTGTCTAGTACAGAGACATTTTTCATTTTCAAGTTTTAAAAAAATACTGGTTTTTCATATTTCAATGTTTTGTGATAGGGGATTCCTTATAATTTTGAGGTATACATTTTTGGGGGTAGTGTTTTATCTCTGAAGAGTTGTTAAGGCTCTGTATGGAAGTGTGCTTTGGCGCGTCGGAAGACGCTAAGAGAGAGCTATGGCGGGTATGACAGAGACCCTGCGGTGGATCGTTCTCTACGTTCTGTGTTCGTGGGGAACATTCCTTATGAAGCTACTGAAGAGCAGTTGAAGGACATCTTTTCTGAAGTTGGACCTGTTGTTAGTTTCAGATTGGTATATGATAGGGAGACAGGAAAGCCAAAGGGTTATGGCTTCTGTAAATACCAAGACCAAGAGACAGCCCTCAGTGCTATGCGGAACCTGAATGGACGTGAATTCAGTGGGAGAGCCCTTCGAGTTGACAATGCTGCTGGTGAAGAGAACAAAGAAGAGCTGAAGAGCCTTGGGACTGGGGCCCCTGTCATTGAGTCGCCTTATGGAGAGACCATCAGTCATGAGGATGCCCCTGAGTCTATTAGCAAAGCAGTTGCCAGTCTTCCACCACAGCAGATGTTTGAGCTGATGAAACAAATGAAGCTGCATGTCCAGAATAGCCCCCAGGGAGCACGGAACATGTTGCTTCAGAACTCTCAATTGGCTTATGCATTGCTGCAAGCACAGGTAGTGATGAGAATTGTGGATCCGGAGATTGCCCTGAAAATTCTGCATCGCCAGACAAATATCCCAACGCTGATTGTAGGCAACCCTCAGCCTGTCCATGGTGCTGGGCCTGGCTCAGGATCCAGTGTGTCAACAAACCAGCAGAATCCTCAGGCCCCTCAGGCCCAGTTTTTGGATGGAATACATGTCAATGGTGCACCTCCTTTGATGCAAGCTTCAATGCAAGGTGGAGTTCCAGCTCCAGGGCAAATAACAGCTGCTGTCACAGGACCTGGCCCTGGTTCCTTAGCTCCTGGAAAGATATCAGTCTGCAGAGGAAAGTTGATGAGAACTGGAAGAAGAGATTTTTCTGTTTAGTAGAGATGGGTCTTGGGCTTGCTCAGCTGGTCTCAAACCACTGAGCTCAAGTGATCCTCCGGCCTTGGCTCCCCAGAGTGCTGGGATTACAGGTATGAGCTGCTACACTCAGCCAGAAGAAGAGATTTTTAAAGAAATTTCAGTAAACTCAGTATTTTCATTTACTCACTTTATCTTAATAGAGTCACAGTTAAATTTTTTGAGTTGTAAGTGCCTAACGTACCTTAAAATATCACACATTACAATTGATCCTACTGCATGTGACAGGTATGCAATCCATGATATGAAATTTATTAAATGAATTGAAAAACACTTAGATTTCTCTGTACTCTGTTCAGTGAGACCAGTACACTGATGATACACCTGGGTGTCATAGCAATGTACAATTACTGGAAAAGTTTCTAAACGGCTACTCCATTTCTATACTTGTTATGAACTATTAATGTACAGTTTATAGATCGGCACCATCTGTAGACCACAGTTTGCCCAATACTGTGCTGGTGTACAAAAAAAAAAAAAAGAAGAAGAAGAACACAAAGGAATTGAATAGTAGAATCAATAAGATTTATTTACTATATAAAGGGAGCCTTATGTTTATTGACTAGAGAATATACTCCCCACCCCTCCAATGACCATGGAACAGTTAAAAAACAAAAGAAGACCATTATATATGGTACTTAGCCATAACATTTTAACAAATTCAAAAATGCAGAAATTCTACAGACCATGTTCTTTGATTATAAGCCAATAAAATTAGAAGTAATTAAAAGGTGGCTGGGTGTGGTGGCTCACACCTGTAATCCTAGCACTCTAGGAGGCCAAGACAGGTGGATTGCTTGAGCTCAAGGGTTTGAGACAAGCCTGAGCAAGAGCAAGACCCTGTCTCTACTAAAAATAGAAAAAACTAGCCAGGTGTTATGGTGGGTACCTATAGTCCCAGCTACTTGGCAGAAGGTGGATTGCTTGAACCTTAAGCATTTGAGGTTGCTGTAAACTATTAAGCAACGGCACTCTACATAGGGCAGCAGAGTAAGGATCTGTCTCAAAAAAATAATTAAAATGTGACTAGGAAAAAAAACTTGGAAAATTGAGGAACATACTATAGGTAATCCTTGAATTCAAGAGAAAGGAAAAAGAAATTTATAAATCATCTAAAGGGAGTATGTATACTTCATTCAAAAAAGCATAGGAAATAGTGAAGGAAGTGTTTAAAGGACAATGAATATCCTTAAATGTCTATATTAAAAAATTAAGGAATTCACCCGGTCACAGTGGCTCAGTAGAAAATAGAGCAAGACCCATCTCTGAAAAAAAAATTTTAAGTTTAAAACTTATCTAGAATTTCAGATACCCTGTTCAAAGCTCTTTGACAGTGATAAGAAAGAAGCAAACAACCTAGTAAAGTTGGCAAAGAAAATGAATAGGCACTTCATAGAAAAACAAATCCAAATAGCTAAAAAAAAAAAATTATTTAAAGTTAGTTGGATTACAATTAAGTAATGAAATTTTACCCATCAGACTAGCAAAAATTTCAAAGAGAGCTGGCCCTTAATATCGGTGGGGAAAATGGTACTTACACATTAAGAAATGTGAAGTTTTTCAGCTTTTTGAGAAAGTAGTTTAACATTAAAAATTCATACATTTTGACCCACCAATTCCACTTCTGGGAATCTAGCCCATTCACATGATAACACTGTTAAGTGATAATGCATAATAGAAATAATGCTCCTAATATCTTCTGCCATTCCTTTTCTCAGATACTAAATTTTTATATTATTTGTGGGATTTGTTGGGATACAGTGAACACAGAATGTTAATAGCTAGTAAAAAGCTTTGAAATCATTTAGACCAGTGTTTTTCAAACTTTATTAAAATCTCCTGAAGGACTTACAAAATGCAGATAGTTAGTCCCTACCCCCAGACTAATTCAGGAGGTATGAGGTAAAGCCACAAGAATTTACAGTTCTAACAAATTCCCTGATGTTACTGATGCTGCTTATCTGGGGACCACATTCTGAGAACCACTGGTACAGACCAACTTAACAAGTGAGGAAGCCTGGGAATGTATTAATTTTATTAAGTCATTTTGTTCAAGGTTACAACTATTTAGTGGCAAGGGCAGGACTAGCACCCAGTTCGTTGGGATCTTAATCCATAGCTCTTTGGTGCTTGGCATGTTAAATGGGATAGAAGAATGTGACATATACTTCCTATTTTAAGGAAGTACTAATGAACTGCAAATAGACCAGATGGTCTTTTCTCCCCACTGTCAGTATATATTGCTGAGGAAAAGAGAACTAGGAACTATTGCTGTATGGAAAGGACCAGACAAGGACTTGTGGTACATGATTATTTATATAGTAATAGTCATGCCCCAACTGGTTAAGGTAGACCAGTGTCTCCTTTCCATAACATATTTTGCAATGACTCTGCTATCCTGAAATGAAATACATAGGTAATGTAACCGGTATAGCGTGATTTTAAAAATCAGTGTAATGGCCTAACTATAATACAGAGGACAAGTAAAAGGACATTAATTAATAATAAAAAGAATTTTTTGGCTTGGTGCCTGTAGCTCAGTGGTTAGGGTGCCAGCCACATGCACCAGGGCAAAAAATAGTGGAGCAGGCATTTTAGAAACAAAGGAATGGGGTACTTATTACAATTTCCACCAAAACATCAGCCACAACCCCCTCCCCCACCCCCAGTAGGCTGTGCCCTCATCTGGACGTAGCTCAGAGGAGGACGGTGCGCACCTGTGCCCTCCCTGGCGCTTACTGGTCCAGGGCTGCCTGGGAAAGCCAGAGGCAGCTGTTCCGGTGGCCTGACCCTCCCCAGGACTTACTAATCACCAAAGGGATAAGATGGGTGTTAGAATCACTGTATCCGTCAGCCTCTTAGGAACTGCTTTGGTCTCCCCACCTTGGATTTATTTCCCCAGACTCCATCTCACCATCCTAAGCAGTGCTTTGTTGGAAAATGTTTAACAAGTCTGATTTTCATTTGCCATGATGTAAATCCTCCCACTGTGGTGTCACTGAAGAGAAGTTAGGAAGAGTCCACAGTCCCAGGGCCTTGTGATTCAGTGGGCCATCCACTGTTGGTCAACTCCTGAGCAGTGGTCTACAGACCAATTGTTTTACACAGCTCTCTTGGTATTTTAGCCAGTATGGCTCCTCTGTTCCAGGGACCATGCAGTAACATGAGAGTGAGCTTGCTTTGCCGTCATGTGGTTTTGAATCAGTTTCTTGGTATCATGCAGGTAGACAAGTGTCACATAGTCACTTCTAGGACTCACCTTTCAAAGGGATGATGATGGCCTGGAAACTCATTGGCCTATACCATGATTGTTAAAAATATACAAGTACATGCAAAGCATTTCTGATAGAAGTGCGTCTGAGAGGCAAGCAGATAGGGAAGAGGGTAAATGAAAAAAGAGCTATTCCTGGGTCCTACAGAATTTAGGTGGCAACCCAAAATATGCCTTGAAATAACTTAAGTTATAATGGAGAGCCATGTGATGACAGAGAAAATCGTAACTCAGTCCTAAAATGTAGAGCCTTTAATTCTGCAGGAGTAAAGGAGAGTGTGAGAACAGAGGCTAATCAAGAATGTGTTTTGGGCTTGGCGCCCATAGCACAGTGGTTATGGCGCCAGCCACATACAACGAGGCTGGTGGGTTCAGACCCAGCCCAGGCCAGCTAAAACAATAATAACTGCAATAATAATAATAAAAAAAAATAGCCGGGCGTTGTGGTGGGCACCTGTAGTCCCAGCTACTTGGGAGGCTGAGGCAAGAGGGTCACTTAAGCCCAAGAGTTGGAGGTTGCTATGAGCTGTGATGCTACAGCACTCTACAGAGGGCAACATAGTAAGACTCTGTCTCAAAAAATATATATATATGTTTTAGACAAGGGGCCTTTTTATGGTTTGCAAATAAAATAGCAAATGCCCCGAGCATTTGACCTTCAGTGCTTTCTGTTCTTGCAGGATTTGGCCTTAGAAGAGGCTGTTCTGGAGGAGCTGACCCAGAAGGTAGCCCAAGAACACAAAGCTCATAGGTAAGGCAGGGGGGCCAGGCTTGGCCAGCAGGTGTGTGGTGTCCATGGGCGGGAGGCACTCATCTCCCTAACTCCCACTCCTGGTCCCAGCCAGTGCAGCTGTGCCTCTTCCATATGACTCCGCTCTGTACCTCTGCTCTGAGAAAGGTATCTGTGGCCTTGAAAACTGCCCTTTTGTCGGACAGCCTGGGGTGGCCTGTACTGAGAGTGGAGACCTCAATTACTTCCTTGGGAGAGAAGGTGGAACAAGGAGAGAGACTTTAACTTATGGAAACACCAAGAGCTTGATATCAAGGCCACTTGGGGCTAATTTGTACCAGTGGAAAACAGACATCCTTCCTGTCCAATGCCAGAGTTGCAGGGATCCAAGTTTCCCTTCCTTTGGCCACTTGGCTCCCAAAATATTATCCTTATAATAAATCTTTTCTTTTTTTCCTTTTTTTTTTTTTTTAAATAAAAAACAAGCTGATATTTCTCCTGGGTAGGAGCGCAATAACTTCATTTTAAAGCAGACAGCCTTATTTACAGGAATGTGTGGAATAATTATTTAGTGTTTTATAGGGCTTTGGCTCTTAATTAAATGCTTTTCCTTCCTCTTACTATTCCCTGTTGAGTAAAAGGCTACTGGGGAAGATGTTAATGAATTACTTAGTAATGCACCATACCCTCACGGTTGGGTAATGATTGCTCTTCCCAGAAAGGAGAGCTAAACCACAGCTCTGGAATTTGCCATCAGGAGGGTAGGATCTTCCACTGGCTGCCCTTAACCATTTCCTCCTTTGGTGCTATTTTGGATTTTAGTGGAATCTTGCCAGCAGAAGCCGAGCTTATGTACATCAATGAAGTGGAACATTTGGACGGATTTGGACAGGAAATCTTCCCCATGAAGGTAATGTGCTTTGCCCTGTCCTTGCTTTAGCCTTCTCAGAATAGCACCGGTATTTGGAAAAGGAGCGTTGGTAGCAGTGGGCCAGAAGGGTGTGGCCTTCTTATTGCTATGTGGCAGGTCCAATTTACTTTAGAAAAAGTAAATGCTTTTTCTTAACTAGAAAATTCTGGAGCCTTCCATGGTCTTCCGCAGTGTAGCTCATTTATAAGACAGCCATCTAAGCGAGTACCAAGCACCAGTCAGTGCCTTAGAGGTATTAAGAGTCACATCCAGTCTTAGGATAGGACAGGTAGCTAACACCATGTGCACATTAATCCAGAGCCTGGCCGGGAGTTTTCCTCCCCATGGTTTTTCTTTTTTCTCTTCATGGAGCTAATGCGGGGATAATTGTGAGGTAGAATGAAACATTTCTTGCATGCAGTTATATTTTATTTCTCCTTCTCTGTAGGCCCTCCGTTGTGGGTTTCCAGCCCCTTTGGTGTTTTTACAGAAATATGCCTAGGAAACTGTTACAGCATATCACATCCTTTGCCCAGATCCACCTCTTGAAGTGTGTGTGGGGGTCATGGTGCATGGTCATTTATAGAGCTGAGCCCATAACCCAAACTCATTTTCTGCTCTCTGATGACCAACTTCACAAAAACTGGAGTTTTGTCAGAAATCTAAAGCAACTGGCACTTTTCGGCAGTTTGGGAGACGCCTGCAATTTCAGCACAAACGTTTCACTCCAGACTGGCTGTTTTATAAGTGTTTGGTTCCCCCTCTGTTGCATGTTTGCAATTTGCCTTAATGAGAACTGCCCATGTGCATCAAGGAGGATCGAGCAGGGTGGCTATGGCTTGCAAAAAGGGCTAAATGGCTCTTTTTTAGATTTGTTTAATTTTCTTTTGCTTCTCTAATGGCTGCCCTTGGTAGGGTTGTAATCCATTTTCCTTGCAATAATGCCTTATGAAGCCATCTGCATCCCACTTACATTTCAGCAGCCCATATATAGTCATGATATTTCGGGTCATTGAAAAATCAGAGTAAACTTTTCTCCACTTCTAGAAAACTGACTTCTCTATCCCTGGAATTTGGGGGTTTTGTTGTGGCGGCTATTTGCTTCTGTCGTTTCATTTCTGAGCTGTGAGAAATAGAAGCAATTGAGGTAATGCTGAAATCCGCCGTGCTTGTTTCCAATGCACTTTTTAGGATGTTCTTTAGTGAGGCCAAGGGGGATATCAGGCCTTCCCCTGAGTGGGAACACAGGCACTGCTGACTTATGGCAGGGAGGGTGTGACTGGCTACATGCTGCTTTTTCCTCATATATCCGCTTGTGACTAAGGTGACCACTGACAGAGCACATGATGCTTGCTGACCTGAGGATGAGGGTGGGAGCAGCAGTACCTGTGGGGGTGGGGATGTGGTCAGCTCTGAGATACATGAAAAAGCAGACGGGAAAGTATGCAGGGAAAGGCTGTGCGCAGGGCTGGACTCCCTTTTGGTTGGTACAGGTTCTTATTGATCAGATAAAGTAAAAAAACCTGTTATGATATATCCCGAGGAAAGAACACGTTTACAGTGGGATTTTCCATGAGTGGTTCCTTAAAAATTTTCAAGGCTGAAAGAACAGCCATCCATTTCCTGACAGGTGTGCCCCCCCTCCTCCATACACACACACACACACACACACACACACATACACACACACACACGGGTGGCTGCAAGCTGAGTTCCCTGTAGAGTCAGAGCACACAGACATGGGGAAGGGTGCTTCTGGGGTGGCAGGACAGAGACTGGAACCTTGATCTGTTGCAAGATAATATGTTGAGCCCTTAAGTTTTACCCATTGCACTGTCCCCAGCATATTAGGTAGAGTAGTGACCTGGAGAATCCCTTCTGTGGTTTTTCCAGTGCCCCCCCCCCCGGCGGCCCCCTCGTCCGGGCTCCCCCGCGCCCCCGCGTCACTGGGCTAGGGGCCAGGGCGGGCGTGGGGCCG
>CAUYPK010114852.1:0-37210 GCA_963574355.1 Loris lydekkerianus
CCTCTCAATACATGCAGAAAAAGCATTTGATAAAATCCAGCATCCTTTTCTGATTAGAACACTGAAGAATATAGGCATTGGTGGCACATTTCTAAAACTGATTGAAGCTATCTATGACAAACCCACAGCTAATATTTTACAGAATGGAGTAAAACTGAAAGCTTTTCCTCTTAAAATTGGAACCAGACAAGGTTATCCTCTGTCACCTTTACTATTCAACATAGTGCTAAAAGTTCTAGCCAATACAATTAGGCAAGACAAGGAAATAAAGGGAATTCAAATGAGAGCAGAGGAAGTCAAACTCTCCCTTTTTGCTGATGACATGATCTTATACTTAGAGAATCCCAAAGACTCAACCACAAGACTCCTAGAAGTCTTCAAAACAAATACAGTAATATTTCAGGATATAAAATCAATGTCCACAAGTCAATAGCCTTTGTATATGCCAATAACAATGAAGATGAGAAGCTAATTAAAAACACAACTCCCTTCACCATAGTTTCAAAGAAAATGAAATATCTAGGAATATGCCTAACAAAGGAGGTGAAGGACCTCTATAAAGAAAATTATGAAATCCTCAGAAAGGAAATAGCAGAGGATATTAACAAATGGAAGAACATACCATGCTTATGGATGGGAAGAATCAACATTGTTAAGACGTCTATACTTCCCAAAGCAATCTACCTGTTCAATGCCATTCTTATTAAAATACCAACATCATACTTTCAAGATTTGGAGAAAATGATTCTGCATTTTGTGTGGATCCAGAAAAAACCCCGTATAGCTAAGGCAGTTCTTAGTAATAAAAATAAAGCTGGGGGCATCACTATACCAGATTTTAGGCTGTACTATAAAGCCATAGTGGTCAAGACAGCATGGTACTGGCACAAAAATAGAGACATAGACATAGGAATTGAATAGAAAACCAGGAAATGAAACTAATATCTAACAACCACCTAATCTTTGATAAAGCAAACAAGAACATACCTTGGGGGAAAGACTCCCTATTCAATAAATAATGTTGGGAGAACTGGATATCCACATGTAAAAGACTGAAACTGGACCCACACCTTTCTCCACTCCCAAAAATTGATTCAAGATGGATAAAGGACTTAAATTGAAGGCATGAAACAATAAAAGTCCTCAAAGAAAGCATAGGGAAAACACTGGAAGATATTGGCCTGGGGAAAGACTTCATGAAGGAGACTGCCATGACAATTGCAACAACAACAAAAATAAACAAATGGGATTTCATTAAACTGAAAAGCTTCCGTACAGCTAAGGAGACAACAACCAAAGCAAAGAGACAACCTACACAATGGGAAAGGATATTTGCATATTTTGAATCAGACAAATGCTTGATAACTAGGATCTACAGAGAACTCAAATTAATCCACTCAAATTAATCCACATGAAAAATGCCAACAATCCCATATATCAATGGGCAAGAGAAATGAATAGAACCTTCTCTAAAGAAGACAGATGAATGGCTATCAAACATATGAAAAAATGTTCATTATCCCTATCTATTAGACAAATGCCAATCAAAACCACCCTGAGATACCATCTAACCCCAGTGAGAATGGCCCACATCACAAAATCTCAAAGCTGCAGATGCTGGCATGGATGTGGAGAGAAGGGAATACTTTTACACTGCTGGTGGGACTGCAAACTAGTATAACCTTTCTGGAAGGAAGTATGGAGAAACCTCAAAGCACTCAAGCTAGACCTCCCATTTGGTCCTGCAATCCCACTACTGGGCATCTACCGAGAAGGAAAAAAATCCTTTTATCATAAGGGCACTTGTACTAGACTGTTTCTTGCAGCTCAATTTACAAAAGCCAAATAATGGAAACAGCCTAAATGCCCACAAGCCCAGGAATGGATTAATAAGCTGTGGTATATGTACACCATGGAATACTATTCAGCCATTAAAAAAAAATGGAGACTTTACTTCCTTCGTATTAACCTGGTTGGAAGTGGAAGGCGTTATTCTTAGTAAAGTATCACAAGAATGGAGAAGCATGAATTTTATGTACTCCATTTTGATATGAGGACAATCAATGACAATTAAGGTCACAGTGGGGGGGGGAAGGGGAGAACAGAGAGAGAAAGAAGGACGGAGGGGTGGAGAAAGGAAGAGCAGAGAAAGTAAATGAGGGAGGGGGTTGGAGCTTTGGTGTGTGCCACACCTTTGGGGGGCAAGACAGGATTGCAAGAGGGACTTTACCTAACAAATGCAAGCAGTATAACCTGGCTTATTGTACCCTCAATGCATCCCCAACAATTAAAAAAAAAATTATATCTATTTTGGTAATTTTATTGGCTCATAATTAGTTATAAAATTCTCTCTTCTGTTTTTAAATTTCAGAATATTATGGAGGCACAAAAGTTTTGGGTACACAGATTGCTACTGTGTAGTTCCAGTGATAGTTCTAAGTGTGCCCAGCACCAAGACAGCATGCAGTGTCCCTTTAGGTGTGAATTCACCCATCTTCTTCTTCTCACTCTTACTGTTTTGTTTCCATTGAGTTGTACTATTGCATGTGGAAAAATTCTTATTGTCCTTTTAATGACTATAACATTTGACATTTTTCATTCCTGAAAGCTGGTGATTTGTGATCTGGCAAAGAGTTTATCAATTTTATTATTTTTTTGTGGAACTGCCTTTGTTAATTTTCTCTATCTGTTCATTTTTCCACCTCCTTGATTTCTACTCTTATCTTCCTTATTTTATTTATCCTATGTCTTTAAGGTTTATTTTGCATTTAAATATATTTAAATCTGTCTACATTTATCATACAACACTACTTTTCCTATATTCTAGAAAATTGAAATAGTTTCAATATTATTTAGTTAAATTTATCTTGTGTTTTATCTGTGGTTTCCTATAAGGAAACCTTAGTGCCTTATAGATTATTTAGAAATATGTTTTTATTATTTTTCTCACTAAGTTCCTTAGTTTATTAGCTCCTTAACTAACTTTCTGAGATGATATATACAATTAATTTTTTTTTCTAATTTTTAACTACACTTGACTTAGGATTTAGGATTAACTTAGGATTTAACTAAATTATTCTTGAAATATTGGCTATTTTAGTAATTATACTTGAAAGCAATCTGTATCATAGTCATGCAGTCATTTTATAACACCTAATTTTATATAGTCTGGAGATCTTATGAAGGCCTTGAAAGAATTTGTCAGAATTACATATAAAACTGATCAGTTTGAAATAATAAAATTATAAATTTAGTATAGTACCCACTGGGTAAGAGAAGCAACAATAATTAACTGTAGGCACAATATTTAAACATTGATTTTCATACCATTTTATAAAATATACCATTAAAGCCACTGGTTTGCCCTAGTTACAAACTGTTATCTGTGGTTTATTTTTTTCTCCCTTTTTTTTTTTTTGGCTTCTCAGATCTTACATCCCTTAAATACTCACTGATTAGTGCCATCATCAAACTCCTTTTCTTTCAACATGTTGATTTAATTTAGCTTGTGTACTTCACAGCTGCATGGTTATTAAAAAAATTTTGAAAAATAAGGGTAGGTTTATTTTAGTACTGTACAACTGGTAGCCCCTTTGAAAGTATATGTGTTTCCTTTCAAATTCAACTATGAAATTTTTTATTTCTCAGTAAAAACTCACATTTCTTTTTCAAATATCTGTTTCTTTTTCACATATCTGTTATTTTTCCTGGAAATTTTATTTTTGGGATTAAAAAATAGAATGGAAACCTATGCTGGATTATATACATTATTTGGTAATGAGATATTTTTATCAGCTATACAACAGAATAATTTATTCTCTTTTAATATATTAATTACTTCTATATTATTATTTCCTTAAAGCATTGTAAGCAACACTCTCCTAATTAATGTGTTTTAAATTATATACAGATTATTTCACCATTCCAGTATTGCAAATAAATAAGCAAAGACAGATAATTATGATTTAATGAATACAGAAAAAATGGCTATCTTAACAGAATGAGTTGTTGAATTAAAATAAAGACTAATTCTTCTGATTTATTAGATCTTAAAATATCAATATTTTAACCAATATTAAAATATTATTCTGTATTGACTGCCTTTTAAAATACATTTCATAATGTTCAAAGTTTAGAGGCAGTTAAAGAAGGAAAGGATTAGAAGAGAAAACATATTGTAAATTCAAACATCTTTCCATTTCACTCTAATCAACATTTTATTGTCTCTGAAGGTTTTATTTTTATGTTATTTTTTATTTATTTTATTTATTATTATTGCTCTTTTTTTTAAGACAGAGTCTCACTTTGTTGTTCTTGGTAGAGTGCCTTGGTCACAGCTCATAGCAACCTCAACCTCTTGGGCGTGAGTCATCCTCTTGCCTCAGCCTCCCAGTGGCTGAGACTGCAGGCTCCTGCCACAAAGTGGGGATGGTTTTTCTATTTTTAGTAGAGATGGGGTCTCCTTCAGGCTCAGGTTGGTTTTGAACTCCTGAGCTCAAGCAATGCCCCACCTGCACCTCCCAGAGTGGTAGGAATAGAGATGTGTGCACCAGCCAAGTGAGTCACATATCACATATTATGTTGCCTTCATTTTCCAAAAGAAAACAGTATTTTCTCATCATTTAATTTTTCCTGTGACCCCAAATAGAAAACCTACAGGCAAATATAAACAGCAAACCGGTATCTTATGTAGAATCATAAGAATATGTAGAACCATAATATTTATTTCAGATTTTCTCGACATAATTAAAAAGACGTAATAAAAAAGGATTTATAGAGAACAGGAATAATAAAAAGAAAAAAGAGGAGGCCAGGCTGGTCCAGGCGGGGCATGGGTGGCAGTGGGGACAGGCTGCCAGGCTGGTCCTGATCACAGGTTGCTGCAGAGCTGTCAGCTCCTGCCTCGGTGCCTTGCTCAACTCCAGCAAGGCGAAAATCTCCTGCCCTGCCGCGCAGTGCACCCGGTCCCTGACTGCTGTGTTCCAGAAGTATGCTGGACAGGATGTCTACAGCTCCACTCTCTCCAGGACTGAGCTCCTGAACTTCGTGGATACAGAGCGGGTTGCCTTCCCAAAGAACCAGAAGGACCCTGGTGTGCTTGACTGCAGGACGCGGAAACTAAACCTCATCTAAAACCCGCAGCTACATTTCCAAGAATTCCTCTGTCTTACTGGTGGCGTGGCCATGGCTTGCCATGAATTCTTTCTCAAGGCTGCAGATCCTGAAGCGGATGTAAGGACCCTTTGGGTCTGGGCTCAAAACCCACCCTCTCCTTCCAACCCCACCCGGTCATCATCCCCTTCTCAGGGCGCAGGTCTCCTAGGCCCAGCGCGCTCCCCTCCCCAAGCAGACTTCACCTGCAGGTAGTAATAAAACAGTATCTTTTTTTTTTTTTTTTTTTTTTTAACAAAATAAAAAAAGAAATAAAATAAATAATGATTAAAACAAATATAGTAAAAATAAATATATGTTATTTTTCTGGATTATAAACTAAATATGGTAATGGATTAAAAAATAATATACAATAATTAGATCTTCACTTAATCCTGGAAGAAGTAATGCAGACTTACATCCTTATTTGATAAACCCGAATTTCATTGAAATTGAGTATTATGTTCAAAGTTTTTATTACTAATGATCAAATTATCAACCCAAATTATCAATGCAAATTATTAATCCAAAACAAGATTTTTCTCTATCTCCAACACCCATGAAGTTTTCTCTATCTCCAACAACCAAGATGTTTTCACTACAGGGTATAGGAAATGGAAGAGGAGGTATGAAATGTAAAGATAAAATTAAATGTAAAGGATAAAATTAAAACCTCAAGTGAAGTGCTAGCCAGTTTCACATATATATTTTATTCATTAATATTTACAATTTGGTTTGGTTTTATAAGTTTCATTTTTTTTTTTAACAAACTATAAAGCTGAGATTCAGAAACTAATGGCCATATCTTTGGTCAAACATTTGCAAAGGGTAAAGCTAGTATTCCTACTCCAACATCTTAAGTTCTTTCTCCTAAGTTTAAGACCCACGTACCAACTATTAACACTATACAATGACTCAGGTGACTCAAAATACATTCTTAATCATTACATCATGGTAATCTATCACCATTTTGTTTTCCCTAGCTTGATGAATATCATTATTTACCCAATAACAATAAATATGAGCTCCATAGATTATATGCATATGTATTTTATGCCATATTTTCAGAATAATACACTGCATGAAATGATAAATAAATCAGGTTTCTCTTACTTCCTATGAAATATACCTTACTTTTCTATAAACAGAGGAAACCTAATCAAATGATATAGTCATCATAATTAGGTAAAGCAATAACAAAAATTAACAATTAGCATTTATAAACTGTTTCCTGTGTGCTAGATGCTGTTCAATGAACTTTTAGAGTTTTTATTTAATTTTCATATTATTCCTTTGCCTTTTTTAAATTGTTTGGGATTCACTGAGGGTACAAAGAATTAGGTTACACTGATTGCATTTGTTAGGTAAAGTCCCTTTTATAATTGTGTCCCACCCCAAGAGGTGTGCCAGGCACCGTGACCCCCCCCCCATTATTACTATTTTTTATATAGGGAAATTGAGATAGTTTGAATTTAAGAAATTTGCTCAAGTACATACTTTTAGGAAGTTTATGGTGAAGAACAAATGAAAAAAATTAGCCTCAAGAGCTTGTCTCCTTGTCCTCTATGCCATATTTTCTTAGTGATTTAAACTAGGTGAGGCTAACATGCAGCGGCCCATTCTGATTTCATGAGCAGGGAAAGGGGGAACGTATCTCTTCTGAATATGGTGTACGACGTGGAGGATTCAATATGACTATAGAGATATTATCTGTGTGAGATTAGGCAAGCCGTTTAACATGTCTGATCATCAGTCATCAGACCAAAACATTAAATATTTGGTCTGATAACCTTTAAGGTAACTTTCTGAACTAAAACTCTATGTTAAATAACTTCTAAGAACATTTATATTGTCTCTTTTTGCAAAATAGAATCAGAACAAAGATAATTATTCCAAAATTTGGAACAAGTGAATATATTTTTTCATATATGAGATTATTGGAAATGTGATTTTTATGTAGTTAAGTATTAGAAAAATCCAGAACTATGCAACCCCTTTTTGTTTAGAATATTTGAAGGCCTCATTTATTAGGATAATGTGTTGGGGTTTTTTCCCTCTTTGGGATACCTGTGTCTAGATACTTTACCTTTATTTGTTTTAGTGAGAAAAGCCAAAAGATATTTAGCTGCCTTATGGAATTTGAGAAGAAAGAATTCCTATGTCAGGCGGGTCAGACTAAGACTTTGAATATTACTGAGCAATTCTCCACTAAAGGACATATGAAAAGACCATTGAGGATTTTTATAAATGTTTACATCTGCCAAATTAGGACTGTGCTGAGGATAGTTAGTCTGTTATTTCACTTGTTCCCAAATCAGTCTTGAAAAGTAAATGGGTTTGCCCATATTGCAGCATCAAGTTAAGGCTTTGCTCATTGTGCTCCTTCTCCCAGGTCAAGTGGTTATCAAGGCAGAGCTGGAACTCAAGCCTAAATTCTGACAATCCCAGAATACTCTCTACCACACTGTAGCCACCTGCTCATATGAATTGCTCATATATCCCAGGGTATTAGGACTATTAAATTAGAATTGCTTCAAGTACTTTGCTTTCCAAATTTAAAGGAGAGGAGAGAGCCGTCTTTTATTAGAGTTAAAATGCAAATGTCTTTTCCAAATCATACACCACCAACAGGAAGCCTGTGGAAATTAATAATTGTGGCAGCTATCAATCTTTTCATGCATAAAATTTAAAATTTGTTACTCTGCCTACAGATGAAATGTCATTTTATAAAAAGCTAATATTATGCACCCACAAGTTTTCCTGTTAACACCAGTGAGCCAATAGCAATTTGCAAAAGCTAAAATTGAGTTTAATATTCAAATCATTTGGACATAGACATGAAGCTACAGAGTTTATTTCAACTTTGTTAAATGTCAATAGCACCTAGTCTAACAATGAGCTAGCAGCTTTTCAAGCCACAAAATTATGGATAATTTGAATAACATTGGAGCTCGGCCTGACATACCTCATTACACTGAGGACCAGAGATAGAAGTAAATTGCACATGCCTGGGTCGAGGTGGAGCTGATACACCACCTCTTTTCTTGTATTTTCAGCTGAGGTACTTTCCAGTACTTCATCTTTCATTTCTACTCTGTGTCTGATTTGTACAAGTTTTATTCATTCATTTATTTAAGCCTATTATCACTCATTCAAAAAATAATTTGAATAGCTTACAAATTAAAAAAAGTGGAATGAACTAAAAATAGGAGAAAAGAAATAAAAACAGGGATTAATTTAAGAACACATAGACCAAGGAATGAGACAACAAAAAGCATGTCATAAAAAAAGGCATGTATTAATTTAAATTAGTTTTAAATTTGCCTCTGAACTCTGTAGCATAAATATAAGAATTAAAATTTGATTTAGTACTCCATTTATTGTATCCACAAGGTAAAGAGACCCTGATTCTGAAAAAGCACACTTCTTCTTCAGGGAGTGGTATTCACGAGCAATTTTCTCTTGCTCAGATCACCTAATGGAATATATTTGCATGCATTCTCCCCAACTCTGAGTTCAACAATATCACTTTGGTATCTTGAAATCAGCCACTATGGAGGAATTATACTGTGGGAATTAGGAAATGCTCCAAAGGAGGGCTTCCCCCCCACCCCCAAGATAGCTAGTTGTCAAACATTCACCAGCATCCATTACTTAAAGGTCTTGTCAAACCACATATGTACATACACACACATTAGGCCTTTCCTATGACATCTTTCAATGTGTCAAACAAAAATATAATTCTGTGAAATGATACTGTACCAGGTGATAGTACATAGCAGTCTGGATTGCCTCCTCCTAAGTGATAAGGGTGTAGCTTTTAGATTATATGAATAAAGTAATGGGCCACATAATATTTATTCTACCTTCATTAAATATTTCTTTCTCTGAGCAGAGTATTAGAAGATACTTAGTTCAAGATAATAGTTTCTGACAATTGCCTGGCCCCTAACTACATTGGTAGTTAAATTTAGGTCTGCCTGCCTCAAAACATAATGAAGCTGAGAGAATTGGGGCATCCTAAAGGACAGACACGAAACTGTGAAAATCTGAGAAGAAAGTGGGAAAATCCTTAAAGATATCAGCCTAGGGAAGGAATTTATGAAGAAGACCCCGTTGGCAATCACAGCAACACCAAAAATAAATAAATGGAAACGGATAAAGTTAAAACACTTTTGCACAGCCAAGGACACAGTCAACAGAGCAAATAGACAATATACAGAATGGGGGAAGGTATTTTCATTCTACATATCCAACAAAGGGCTGAAAGCAAGATATGCCGGTGGGATGTGGAGAGAAAGGAACACTCACACCTTTGGGAGGGACTGCAAGCTGCTACAACCTCTATGGAAAGAAGTATAAAGATTACTCAAAGAATGACGTAAGGTGTAAAGTATACCCACAGTTCGATTCCGAAATCCTTCTGCTAGGGATTTACTGAAAGGAAACAAAAAAATAGTTATTTTATAAAAAAAGACACTTTCACTCAAATATCATAGCAGCATAATTCATCATCACAAGGTATGAAAATAACCCAAGCTAATACATGAACGGACTAACACAATGTGCTATCTGTATACCAGGGAGTACTAGTCAGCAATTAAACAAGGATGCAGCCTAGGATCTCCTGCAACAACCAGGATGGGATTGGAGACCATTGTGCTAAGTGGAGTATTGTAAGACTGGAAAGACAAGCATTCCACGTACTCAATACTAAATCGGAACTAGTTGCTCCACACCTGTGAGTTCAACTTCATGTAGAAGCAAAACCCAATGAAATTTAAGTAGGGAGAAAAGAAGAGGACTTGTAAATGCCCACTGAGCAGGTACATTGCATGGCTATATTATATACTTTCTGGGGCAAGAACACCCCTGTAACTCTGACTTTATCCACACAAAAGCAGACTATGCAAACAAATTGTATGTGCTGCCATGAAAATCTGAAATAAAAAAAAAAAAAGACAATAAATGAACAAGTGTGTTGGGGATGAGTGGAGAATGGAACTATCACGCATTACTGGGGGATACAAAATGATCCAACTGCTTTAGGAAAAGTCTAGTGATTTCACAAAAGTTTAAATGTAGAGTTACCTTGTAGTCAATCTAGCATCTCCAACCAGGGTAGATATCATAACTTAGAAATAACAACATTCAGCTGAAACGGAGGACATTTGGGTTTTCATCCCGACATTCCTCCCTGCTGTTAGCTTTGTATTCACTTTAGACAAATTATTTTCTCTTTCTCTTCCTCAGTCTATTCAGATGAAAAATTAGTCTGTTATACTAGTTACTAAGATTCTTTTAAAAAGTGAGATATATCATACAGGATGTGGCATACGGTCAGATTTAAATAATGGATATTTCAAATCGTTCAGTGATAGATCTATTATATAAGAAGTAATATGAAACCCATACAGACACCTTGTTCAGATCTGACCCAAATGTTATCATGTAAAATTTGAAAAAACAATCACCTTTGGGCTGCTGAAAGAATTCTGCAGTGTGAGTTCCCAGAGGCTGCTTGGATATTCATATTTATTCATCAATTATTCATTGAGTCCATGTAAATCAAAACTCTGAGATGCTGTACAAACATTTAAATTCCTGGCAACTTTTTCAACAATCAGTCATTGCATTGGATAATTTACTGTTTACATTAATTTTGAAATAACTTAGAAAATTTAAAACAT
Organism: Loris lydekkerianus; assembly: GCA_963574355.1. Classification (NCBI taxonomy): domain Eukaryota; kingdom Metazoa; phylum Chordata; class Mammalia; order Primates; family Lorisidae; genus Loris; species Loris lydekkerianus. Next base: position 10,842 of record CAUYPK010114852.1, read on the forward strand.
GTTATGAAATTAACTAGAACTGGAATGTTACAGAATGGTTCATTCATAACTGTGATTACAGGCAGATACACTTTGACAGTACTATAGCAACTTTCACAAAAATGCTGTGTTTATAAATTAGCTTTATTGGATTTTGTGTTATATATGATTATTAAATGTTTTTTTCCTGAATGACATGTAAGTTCCTAAAAGTAAAGTTTTACTTAAGTTTTAATCAGAATATAGCATATATTTAATTATTAAATTTATTTATACTTAACATATATATAATGTGCATCTTCTAAGTCCTAAGTACTGTGGCACATTGGTAACATAATAGATTAAAAGTCAAGTATGCAAATTATGATCTACTTGAACAGGATATAACTGTTGAATACTTCTTTAGTTTATTAGAAAAGATTCTTTGAAATTTACCAAAATTAAATATTACAATCATATAACTGATTAATGCAGAAATATTTTTAAAGTTATTTTATAAGTATAAATACTTATAAGTATTTTATAAGTATAAGTAATTTTATTTGTGAAAATAAAAGAGGTTGCGAAATGGTCCTTTTGAAACTGATTTGATGTTTAAAAATCAATGTATACGAGTTTAGGAGGAATGGGTCTTAGCTTTAACTTTTGTCATTCCTTAGCTGTGTGATATTGAACAGACAGCTTCAGAATCATGAGGCACAACATGAGAAAATTAGACAAATTCTAATCTCCATTCTGCCTATAAAATTTTGATTGTTCAATGTAAATTATTTTCTGGAAATACCCTTTTTAAATTATTACAATTAACTTTTTTCCCTACTCCCTTACTTGGGTTGGAAAGAAAAAACTTCTTTCAATCAATTTAGACCTTTCCTTAAAAAAATAAAACCTACATGGAAATGCATTTTAAAATTGTGAACATGGCTGCATGAGAACATGGCTCTGTGACGGGCAGGGTTATATGTGAACCCAGCTCTGTGACGGGCAGGGTTGTATGTGAACACAGCTCTGTGACAGGCGGGGTTATATGTGAACATAGCTCTGTTCAGGCAGGGCTGTCCAGAGAAATGAAAAGGAGCTCTCTGTTTCATTGTTAAAGGAAGGTGGCAGCCATAGCTGCAAAGCTAACTTTTGAAATTTTGAAATCTTTTCATTTTGCAAGATCCCTCATCAAAAAATATGTCAGCCTTGTAGCTCCTTATAGCAGCCTCCCCAGGAGATACAGCAGAGGGCTGTTGTGCCTGCTTATCAACATGGAATGGAGAAAATTAATGCACACGTGATTGTTCAGACACAGCTTGCAAGTTTTGTGCTTCCTCATGTATTTGGCTGCTATAAAGAGAATCTATAATTTCAGGTGGTAGAAAAGGGAGAAAAGACACGTGTATTTTGAAAGTATCCTTAAATTCAATCCAAAGGTATATATTTGTCTGTATGCCAAGTTTTCGACCAAGTTCAATTTGGCCCAACACTATATCGTCACTAAGCACACTGATATATTACATATCTAATCATTTCCATGCTGGACAGTCCCAATTTAAAGCTATGGAGTCGAGGAATGTGGATTTTGAATATCTTTCTATAGGCTGAGCTTGGATTCTTTTCTAGCTCATTAATGTTTCCAGGAGAGGAAAAAAAAAAAAAAAAAAGAGAGAAGACAAGTCAAAAATTTTATTAAAGATATTTTCCTAAGTCAGGTAAAAAGTTTATAATACCACAAAGAAAGAAAGACAAAACTGGTTCGAAATTAAGGCAGTAACACATATTTATTACATTATACAGAATATTCGGGACTGAAAAAATCAATAAAGAGGGCCCAACCATGCCTCAGCCCCTTATGTCTGCGGCCTTCATTCAGGACTGTGTCGAAACTTTCTGAGAGATCCTTGACAGGATGTCCTGGAACTCCTGTTTAGACTGGAGCCATCTGTTAAAAGAAGTCCTTCTATAAAATCCAGCTTAATGGCAATCTTTTGAGATATACTTTTTGATAATTTTCTGAGTTAGTTAACTACGAAGCCTACTATTCCCCACTTTGATATCTCTGTGTCTCTCTTTCTTTCTTCTTTTCCTTCTCTCTCTGAGACACACACACACACACACACACACACACACACATATGCACAATTTGTTACATAAAAGCAGTCTGGTATATTAGAGAGCACTATAATGGAAATTTTAAAATATATGTTTTTGCCATTTTATTCACCCCTAACTAGGAGTAATGTTTGACACAGCAGATTAGCTCATTTGGGTCCTTTCCTCCCTTCCCAACAGAAATGTGTTTGATGTTTGTTCATCACGACGTCATGGGGTTAATGTGTGAGGGTTCTGAGCAGTAGGGGTAGGCCTGGGTCAGTGCACTCGTACCTTAGTGGAGAAGAAAGTGACTCCTATTCAGACATTAATATCAAGGCAGCTAATTAAAACAAAAAAAATTTTTTTTTCTTTAAAACATACTTCAACACAGTACCAGAAAGATACTTGCCTAGCTTAGTAAATATAATCTGCTGGATATTATTTAATTTTATGGTGATGGTTAGAGACTCATAGTACTTTAGAGTCATAATTCTGAATATTAACCTTCCTTATGTATAGAGGATTAAACCTCATACTTACTACAACAGTTGCCAATATCATAACTCTTCTGATTAAGAGAACAAGACAGTCTCCTGGCAAGCCTGGAAATCTCTTGTGACTTGGAAGACAAGCTGCCAAGTAACTCAGTAATCCTGGAGGAGCCAGGTTCAGTTCTGTAGTAGTAAGGCTAATGTTAAATGTTAAGCATTTTATGGCAATTCCTTGAAAGATTAGTGGAGAAAAATTGCATGTAGTACTTTGGAGATCATTTCCTTACCAACCTTGAAGATCATTTCCTTGAGTACATACTCTTGGCACCTCTGAGATCATTTCCCAGAGCACACAGCCCCTGCATGTCTTTGCTTAGTAATCTTTCTGCCTATTATGTATCTTCTCAATAAAAGGACTCTGCGAGAAGTGCTCAGGGCTGTCCTGCACCTATGGTTAGCTTCACCTCTTGCAGTGTGTCTTGTCAATCGTGTCTCGCGTGATCATTTATGTGGTCACAACACTTATGTAATTCTGATGACCTAAAAGCCACCGGAGAGTGGATTGAATATATACAAACCCCAGGTCATATGCCAAAGGATCTCTCTTTACCACTATATGCTGTGTGGTTGGGGGTATCTATCTCTTTCCTCTGCAGACTGTATTTTATCAAACCACCTAAGACTAAGATTTTGCATGAACATATCAAAATACTTGTCTTGGACATTAGATTTGTTTTAGTGCTATTACAACTAAAATGCACACAAGGATTGTTGGCAGACATTGGGAAATAATCGGTGTAGTTTCTGGCCTTTGAAAGAAGGAAGCATGGGAAGTTGGGATCTCACACATTTCGGCTTACCCCACATGCATTTTCCAATGACTGAATTTCTGTGTACAGCCCAGCATAAGAGGTGGTCTCACAGGCAGAGGAGACAGACGCCGGAGTCCAGAGTGCTGAGGTGGCTGTCATCACAGGGAAGAGGACATGGAGAAGGCATCACAAAGGTGTCACAATGGTCCTTCCTGTGTCCTTGGCCGATTCCCAAGATGTGTATGTCTGACTTATGGAGAGATTCTGGAAAGCCTAGCATCGATTAGCTGCTAGAAGCTAGAGATTCTGGCAGAGATCACAGAGGCCCAGCGGTATTAGGAAGATGGAAGACAGCACTGGTCCCAGCTACAGGGAAGAGAATTTGGTGAACACTGGGATTTAGCTTGCGACTCGGGTAGGAGCACAGGGTAAGGATGAAATTCAGTTCTCAGAGTAAGGGTTATGTTCCCTCTGGGAGTAATGGAGAAACTGAAATAAAGTGCTTTAAATAAAAGCCTCAATGTCTTAGCACAATAATCAAGTAAATGAGGTGAAGGCTATGTTGATGGGGTTGATGTAAGCATGTCAGATTGTATAAAAAAGTCAACATATGGTACCCCACATACGCATAAATGTATTTATAATCTAGGTGCATATGACTTAATAATAATAAAAAAAGTCTAAAACAGACCCTTGAGCAGATTAAGATGTACCCAGTTTTAACTGTTTGCCAGAACAAAATTTAGCAATCCTTCAGGGAGGATGGTGCAACTCAGAATGGAAGATGCGTAAAGTTACCTTAAGAGAAAGGTAACTGGATGTCCAGACTAAAAATAGCCAAGTGAAGGAAATCCAGAGATGATCCAAGTAGTGGAATTATAATTAAAAGTCTTCAAAATAGCTGTGATTAATGTATTGAAGGAATTTGAGGTAATTATAAAAACTGTGGAAGAAAGTATAAAGAAACGAAATATAAAGCCATTCATTCACTATATTACTTTAATAATTTAGAGACAATAAAGAATCAGTGAACTCAAAGATAAGTCAATAAAGATTATAGATTATGTACTGAAGGGCAGAGAAGAAGAACAAAAAAAGAGAAAACAGATTTTGAACAGAAGATAATTTGAGTTACGGTTCTCTCTCAGAAGGAAAAGAGAACATGGGATAGAAGCAATATTTGGAGAAGTATTGATCTAGAAGTTTCAAATCAGGTAAAGCTAAAGAAAACCCATTTGGATAAAAACACAAAAATAACCAGGTGTAGGCATATCATCGTCAAATTGCTGAATATCAAAGACAAGAGGCCATACTCTAAAGCAGAAAAAATTCAGGTTACCTTCAAAGGAAAAACAAGACTGATGGTTAAATTGACGTGTTTAAAATAAAAAATGTAAACATCAACGCTAGAAATCCAAATAGTCCATAAGAGTATTTTCCAGAAGGCTAGAAACAATTATATGCTGAAAGAATTCACCACCAGCAGGTCTTCTCCAAAATGAACGCTAAAATACCGAAGGAAAGGAACTTTAGATCAAAGTACAGAACTGTCAGAAATGGATGAAGATTATCAAAAGGCGTAATTATGTGTGGGCATATGGGAAGATTAACAATTCCAATAGAAGGAATATGGGATTTATAATATGCATTGTAAAATATAAGACAATGGGGGATACTGCATTGTATTAAACACTTTTGCATTTTAAAGGTGTAGGATAATATTTAGAAATAAACATATCCTACATCAAGCACACAAAGTGGACTCAGTGTGAGTTTAAAATGACTTGCTATTCTTCCAGAGGCTTAAGGGACCTCGGGCTCCCAGGACACAAGCAGAGTTGGCTTGTCTGGAGTTAAAAAATTCCACAGGCCCATTCTCTGAAGCTGTGCGCCCCGTGAAGCCTGAGGTCAAAGGGCATGCCGCCCTTCCTCGATACAGGCCAGAGGGTTGACATATGTTAACATATTGTCAGAGGTCTATAGGTGCTCTGCCCTGAGGAAAAGACACAGTCGTTACTTCATACTGAGTAAACTGAGTGAACACTTGAAGATATCCTTCCATTAACTCTGTTCCCCTGTGGATACTTTCTTCTTTATGATTTTGTTTACACACCTGCCCAGAGATTAGTCAGTGTCTAGAAAAAGATGTTTACTGCAAAAGTGATTGTGTTGACGTGGTAAAAGGATATTTCCTTTTTAGTTGATTTCAGATAGGTAAATTGAGGTAATGGTGAAAATAACAGATAATAGATTAAGTGTGTACATGACTAGAAAGGTATAAAACCAAACCCCTAAATAAAGAATTTCGCTTCAAGCCAACTCATCTCGTGTAGTCTGTTTCTTGACTTAATAATTACAGGAGCGAGTTTACACCCACGGCAAAGCTGCTGTTTGTTCGCGTCTCCGGTCACGCAACAAAAGGAAGTGTAAAAACATCAAAACTAAACAGTACTCAATCAAGGCTCCATTTTTTCTTCTAACTTAACATGTAATATTGTACAGACTTATGAGACACAAAGAGATATTTCTATACATGTATACAATGTGAGTGACAAAATCAGGTTAATTAGCATATCCATTACCTCTTACATTTATCATTTCTTTGTGTTGGGAACATTCAAAATGCTCTCTTCTACCTGTTTGGAAATATCCAGGAAATTATTGTTAGCTATAGTTAGCCTACCGTGCTATTCAGCCATAGAACTTACTCCTCAGAGTTGTAATTTTGTGTCCCTTAACCAAGCTCTCCCTGTCCCCACTCCCTTCTTTCTTCCCCTCCTGCCTCCAATAACCACAACTTTATTTTCTACTTACACGAACTTAATAATTTTAGCTCCCACATGAGTGACAATGTCAGTATTTATCTTCCTGTGCCTCACTTACTTAACATGTCCTCCAGCCCATCCATGTTGCTGGGGATGACACCTTTTCATTCATTTTTGTGGCTAAATAGTATTGCATTGTGTATGTGTGTTGTGACCCGGGGGCCCAGCTGCAGCACAGTGGACCAGGAGTCACTCTACTCTGGACTTTACCTGAGGGCTCAGGGTCTGGCAGATAAAGGAAGAGAAACCGCTGTAAAATTTACACACACACAGTGTTTGGACCCGTGCGAGGGACAACTCGGTGTCAGCCCCTATCGAGGCTAACAGGTGCCTTCCCGACCTGATTGTTGGATGTCTTTTCTTCTTCTTTTTTTTTTAATCATAGCTGTGTACATTAATGCAATTGTGAAGTACAATGTGCTGATTTTATATACAATTTGAAATATTTTCATCAAACTAGTTAACATAGCCTTCACGGCATATTCTTGGTTATCGTGTTAAAACATTTATATTCTACATTTAGTAAATTTCACATGTACCCTTGTAAGATGCACCATAGTTGATGTCTTTTTATTAGGTGTCTTGGGGGAGTGCATGCACAAGGCAAAAAGTGAGACGGTAACAGTTTCATGTTTCAATTACACAGGCCATCCCTCTTTTGTTCAAGGAAGAGACCTATCAGGCTGAGGACTGGGGAGCAATGAACTACAGATCAAAGATACTTTGGGTAGGATTTAAGGAGGGAAAGTTACAGCCCATAGGTTAGACAGCTGCAGCTGGGGAGGGCCGGGGGGAATTATCAGTTGCTCTCTAGCTTTATTTATACCCTGTCTATAAGCTGCTGATCTCTATCTAGACATTTCCCAGAATATTTTCTCATCTAGTCTATTGGACATTCCAACCACCACCACCCCCTGTCCCCCCACCCGGCCCCTTGCCACCTTAGGCACACATGGCCTCAGAGGGTCAGAGGCTAGGCCCTTGCAGGCATCCCCGGGATGCCAGCCTGCTCTAGCTCTCACAAACATGCATCTGTCACGTGTTCTTCATTCTTGGCTATTGTCAATAGTGCTACAATAAACATGAGCATTCAGATATCTTTTCAATATACTGATTTTCAACACTCAATTTTAAAATATCCATAATAGCCAGTACACATAAAAGTACAAAGTTGCAACTAAAAAACGAGAATAACATAGTGCCTTGCGGGTGCTGGTGTTTTTTTTTTTTTTCTTCTTCTTCCAACTGGTTGTTACTGTAACCACCTTCATTGTTTTCCCAACAAATTACTGCTTGGGAGGCTGAGGCAGGAGAATCCTGGAAGCCCAAGAGCTGGAGGTTGCCGTGAGTCCTGTGACATCATGGCACTCTACCAAGGGCCGTAAAGTGAGACTCTGTCTCTGCAAAAATAATAATAATAATAATAATAAAAATTACATCTAGATCCTCTCATCAGCTATCCTAGCATGTATCAAAAGTAGAGCTGTAATTTGTAGTGTTTTAAGTTCACTTCTCTAAGATCCCTCTTACTGGCAAAATAAAGAGTTAAATTGTCTCTGTGCTACTGAGACTGAAAAAAACATGGTCACATCTGGCAGTTTTAATGTACCAGAACACCTCTATGCTTCCACATAGGGCAGCACTGCTCCATTGCTCACTCTCTCCTTCAGCAGAACTCTGTGCCTTAATGACTCTCCCCTCTCCCTATTAAAAGTGAAAATAGAGCTTTCCATTTTAACTTGCAATGCCCAGGGTGCACTGGTACAAAAGCATATGAGATGGAGTGGTTTCATCAAGGGGTGAGTTTGCTCCAACCACTGTAATCTAACGGGTAGAAACTAGGAATTCTGCTGAGCATCTCATAATGCACAGATAGCTTCTCACAACAAAGTGTTACTGGTTCAAAATGTCAATGATGCCCAGGTTGCAAAACTCTGTAATTATACCAGCCCCATGCTCTGAATTCCTTACAGTATAGGCTTCATTCTCACAGTCTGCTTCTCTCTCTTCTTCAGGTTAGTTGTAGTGTCAATAAGCTCCTGATTCTCTCAATATAGACATGCTTTATAATGAGCCCTCCACACCAGGGCTAGTTAGTATTTTTTTTTTTATCACTAATATAGCAGTGTAAAAATATCTATACATTTTATTAATGCTTACAAGTGTTTAGTTGAGAGACCTTGCTAAATATAGTCTCTGAAATTAAGACAATTTTATAATTTAGCACAAAACAAGGCATTCTAATTTAAAAGAGCACTTATACTTCTTTTCTTCTATAAACAACAGTTGATTAATTAATTTTCAGTAATATTCTTTTGAAAAACTATAATTCATTTTCAAATATTGTTTTTACATTTCAGAATCATATGAGGGTAAAACAATTAGATTACATTGTTTGTGTTTTTTAGGTAAAGTCCAAGTTGTAGCTGAGCCCTTCACCCAGGAGGTGTGCCCTGTACCCTGACATTTTACTTGTTGGGTGAGAACTCACAAATATTCCTCTCTCAAACCCTCACCCCTTCCTTCTCCCTCCTCCCTCCACTTGAATTTTATTGTATGTTTCTCTTGTGTGGGCATGTAGCTGTTCATCCACGATTAGTATCGAGTACATTGCTTTTCCATTTTTGTGATACTTTACTAAAGAGAATGTATTAGCCACCCAGGTTAATACAAGCAATATAAAGTCTCCCTATTTCTCTATGGCTGAAGAGTATTCTATGGTATACATATACCACAGTTTGTTAATCCATTCATGGGTGAGGGGCACTTGGGTTGGTTCCACATCTTTGCAATTGTGAATTGAGCTGTAACAAACATTCTGTTGCAAATGACCTTATGATAATTTTTTTTTCTTCTGAGTAGTCATCAAGTAATAGGATTGCAGAATCAATTGGAAGTCTACTTTTAAGTATTTAGTGTTCTCAATTACTGCTTTCCAAAGAGGCTGTATTAGTTTGCTATCCCACCAACAGTGTAAAGATGTTCCCTTTTCTCTACCACGCCAGCATCTGCAGTTTCGAGACTTTGTGATGTGGGCTATTCTCACTGGAGTTAGGTGATCTCAGGATGGTTTTCAGTGGCATTTCTCTGATGATCAGGAATAATGAGCATTTTTTCATGTGTTTGTTGGCTATCTGTCTTCTTCAGAGAAGTTTCTCTTCATGTCCCTTGTCTAATAACAAATGGAATTGTTTGCTCTTTTTTTGTTGATTAATTTAAGTTATCTGTAGATATTGGTTACCAGCTCTTTGTCAGATTTTTAGCATGAAAATATCTCCTCCCATTCTGAAGGTTGTTGGTTGGTTTTAATTATTGTGTCCTTAGCTGTGCAGAAGCTTTTCAGCTTAATAAAGTCTCATTTATTTATTTTTGTTATTGTTGCAATTGCGAATGTGAACTGTCAAATCGCAATTTCAAAAAAGAAGAGTAGAAAGAATTGATAATAAGAGAATCATAATGTTTAGTGGGTTAGTGTTCAGAATTGCAGAAGAAAACAGACTTTCTACATGACCTTGCAAAAATTTGATAGCACTCTGAATCTCTTTCTCCTTTTTAAAGTAAAGGTAATCTGTCTCTTAGGGCAGAGTAAGAATGAGTTGTCATTTGAAATAATATTTTCATAATGAAAAGATCATAAAATTATAAGATTCATGGCAGGAATTTTCAATTTCAATTGTCTTCAGCTGGTAGGATGAGCAAGAGGCTAACTCTTAATCCAAGGTAACTTTCAGTTGTGAAACATTGGTCATTTATTTTGAGGATTTGATTATCCTTTATACACATTCTGTTTTCTATATATATTGCCAGTTGGTTTTCTCATTTACTTTATTTCCACCTTGTGACTTTTACTCACTGGTAATTTCAACTGTTACCTTACTTTTGACTGTAAATAATTGCTTTCCAAGTTTTTCTTGTGACTGCTGAACTACTGATCCCAGTGTGAACTGTCTTTCTCTCTAAATTTCCTGTTTAAATCAATATGATGAGATTTCAATTATTAATATCTATGCACCCAACCACAATGCACCTCAATTTATAAGAGAAACTCTAACAGACATGAGCAACTTGATTTCCTTCAGCTGCATAATAGTCGGAGATTTCAACACACCTTTGGCAGTGTTGGATAGATCCTCCAATAAGAAGCTGAGCAAAGAAATTTTAGATTTAAACCTAACCATCCAACATTTGGATTTAGCAGACATATACAGAACATTTCATCCCAACAAAATTGAATCCACATTCTTTCCATCAGCCTACGGAACATGCTTCAAAATTGATCACATCTTAGGCCACAGTCTAACCTCAGGAAATTTAAAGGAATAGAAATTATTCCTTGCCTCTTCTCGGACCACCATGGAATAAAAGTTGAACTCAGTAACAACAGGAATCTGCATATTTATAAAAAAAAAAACATGGAAGTTAAATAACCTTATGATGAAGGATAGTTGGGTCAGAGAAGAGATTAAGAAGGAAATTGCCAAATTTTTGGAACATAATGACAATGAACACACAAATTATCAGAACATCTGGGATACCGCAAATGCAGTCCTAAGAAGGAAATTTATTGCACTGCAACCTTCCTCAAGAGAACAGAAAGAGAAGAAGTTACCAACTTAATGGGACATCTCAAGCAACTGGAAAGGGAAGAACATTCCAACCCCAAACCCAGTAGAAGAAAATAAATAACCAAAATTAGAGCAGAATTAAATGAAATTGAAAACAAAATTATACAACAGATCAATAAATCAAAAAGTTGGTTTTTTGAAAAGGTCAATAAAATAGATAAACCTTTGGCTAACCTAACCTGGAAAAAAACAGTAAAATCTCTAATTTCATCAATAGAAATGAAAAAGATGAAATAATAACAGACTCCTCAGAATTTCAAAATATCCTTAATGAATATTACAAGAGACTTTATTCTCAGAAATATGAAAATCTGAAGAAAATTGAATACAATTTCAATGAAAAAGATGAAATAACAACAGACTCCTCAGAATTTCAAAAAATCCTTAATGAATATTACAAGAACCTTTATTCTCAGAAATATGAAAATCTGAAGGAAATTGACCAATACTTGGAAGCACATCACCTTCTAAGACTTATCCAGAATCTAGTGGAAATGCTGAGCAGGCCCATATCAAGTTCTGAAATAGCAACAACCCTACAAAATCTCCCTAAAAGGAAAAGCCCGGGACCAGATGGCTTTATGTCAGAATTCTACCAAACCTTTAAAGAGGAACTAGTACCTATATTACTCAACCTGTTCCAAAAGATAGAAAAAGAAGGAAGACTACCCAACAAGTTCTATGAAGCAAATATCACCCTGATTCCCAAAACAGGAAAAGACCCAACAAGAAAAGAAAATTATAGATGACTATCACTAATGAATTTAGATACAAAAATATTCAACAAGATCCTAAGAAACAGAATCCAGCAACACATCAAACAAATTATACAGCATGACCAAGTCAGTTTTATCCGAGGGTCTCAAGGCTGGCTTAATATACACAAATATATAAATATAATTCAGCACATAAACAAATTGGAAAACAAAGACCATATGATTCTCTCAATTGATGTAAAAAAAAAAAAAAGTTTTTGACAATATCCAGCATCTGTTCATGATCAGAACACTTAAGAAAATTGGTATAGAAGGGACATTTCTTAAACTGATAGAGGCTATCTATAGCAAACCCACAGCCAATATCATATTGAATGGAGTTAAATTGAAATCATTTCCACTCATATCAGAAACCAGACAAGGTTGCCCATTGTCTCCACTGCTCATTAACATTGTGATAGAAGTTTTAGCCATTGCAATTAGGGAAGAAAAGGTGATAAAGGGTATCCTTATAGGATCAGAAGAGATCTAACTGTCGCTCTTCGCAGATGATATGATTGTATATCTGGAAAACACCAGGGATTCTAGTACAAAACTTTTAGAAGTGATCAAGGAATACAGCAGCGTCTCAGGTTACAAAATCAACAGTCATAAATAAGTAGCCTTTATATATATTAACAATAGTCAAGCTGAAAAAACAGTTAAGGACTCTATTCCATTCACAGTAATGCCAAAGAAGATGAAATATTTGGGAGTTTATCTAACAAAGGAGGTGAAAGATCTCTATAAAGAGAACTATGAAACTCTAAGAAAAGAAATAGCTGAAAATGTTAACACATTAATGTACACAGCTATGATTTAATTTAAAAAATAAAATTAAAAAAATAAAATAAAATATATTTGTGAGTATATTTTTAAGAAGTATTAGTGGTAAAATAAGAAGTGAAGGAGATTTTTATATCTTGGACACTGCTTCTTGCTTTACCACACTTATAAATCCATGTTTTTATTTTTTAGATTGTTAATGGAGAAAAGCTCCAAACTGGGAGGGTACCATTCATGTATATATTTCTGCCAAAATGACTGTATGTAATCTGAAAAGAAAGGTGTTAACAGCTTCACAGCCTTCTATAAAATATTTTAATACTTGTAGAAAATAACTTTTAAAGTACCAATATTTGAGTTTATCTTTCCTTACCAAACTGTAGACTATAAAAAAAAAAAAAAAAAAAAAAAAGGACATGAAAGATCTCTATAAAGAGAACTATGAAACTCTAAGAAAATAAATAGCTGAAAATGTTGACAAATGGAAAAACACACCATGCTCATAGCTGAAAAGAATCAACATTGTTAAAATGTCCCAATTACCCAAAGCAGTATACAATTTTAATGCAATCCCTATTAAAGTTCCACTGTCATACTTTAAAGATCTTGAAAAAATAATACTTCATTTTATATGGAATCAGAAAAACCTCGAATAGGCAAGACATTATTTAGAAATAAAAACAAAGCAGGAATCACACTACCAGACCTCAGACTATACTACAAATCAATAGTGATCAAAACAGCATGGTATTGGCACAAAAACAGAGAGGTAGATGTATGGAACAGAATAGAGAACCAAGAGATGAACCCAGCTACTTACCATTATTTGATCTTTGATAAGCCAAATAAAAGCATTCAATGGGGAAATGATGCTGGGTGAACTGGCTGGCAACCTGTAGAAGACTGAAACTGGACCCACGCCTTTCACCATTAGCTAAGATAGACTCTCACTGGATTAAAGATTTAAACTAAAGACATGAAACTATAAAAATATTAAAGGACAGTGCAGGGAAAACTCTTGAAGAAATCGGTCTGGGCGAATATTTTATGAGGAGGACCCCCTGGGGAATTGAAGCAGCTTCAAAAATACACTACTGGGACCTGATCAAACTAAAAAGCTTCTGCACAGCCAGGAACACAGTAAGTAGAGCAAGCAGATAGCCCTCAGAATGGGAGAAGATATTTGCAGGTTATGTCTCCGACAAAGGTTTAATAACCAGAATCCACAGAGAACTCAAACGTATAGCAAGAAAAGAAAAAGTAATCCCATCTCAGGCTAAGCAAGGGACTTGAAGAGAAACGTCTCTGAACAAGACAGGTGCATGGCCTACAGACATATGAAAAAATGTTCATCATCCTTAATTATCAGATAAATGCAAATCAAAACTACTTTGAGATATCATCTAACTCCAGTGAGATTAGCCTATATCACAAAATCCCAAGACCAGAGATGTTGGCGTGGATGTGGAGAAAAGGGAACACTTCTACACTGCTGGTGGGAATGCAAATTAATGCATTCCTTTTGGAAAGATGTTTGGGGAACACTTAGAGATCTAAAAATAGATCTGCCATTCAATCTTATAATTTCTCTACTATGTATATGCCCAGAAGAACAAAAATCACATTATAACAAAGATTATTTGTACCAGAATGTTTATTGCAGCCCAATTCATAATTGCTAAAAGAAAAAGTCCAAGTGCCCATCGATCCACGAATGGATTAATGAATTGTGGTATATGTACACCATGGAATATTATACAGCCTTAAAGAAAGATGGAGACTTTCATGTTCACATGGATGGAGCTGGAACATATTCTTCTTAGTAAAGTATCTCAAGAATGGAAGAAAAAGTATCCAATGTACTTAGCCCTACTATGAAACTAATTTATGGCTTTCACATGAATACTATAACCCAGTTATAACCTAAGAATAGGGGGCAGGGGGAAAGGGAGGAGAGAGATGGGGGAGGTGGGCAGAAGGAGGGTGATTGGTGGGACCACACTTACGGTGCATCTTACAAGGGTATATGTGAAACTTATTAAATGTAGAATATAAATGTCTTAACACAATTAGTAAGAAAATGGCAGGAAGGCTATATTAACCAGTGTGATGAAAATATGTCAAATGGTCTATAAAACCAGTTTATAGTGCCCCATGATCACATTAATGTACACAGCTGTGATTTAATAATAAAATAAAATTTAGGAAAAAAGGCTGTCCAGAAAGTACCCAGCCATTGCTAATTCTATTTTTCCTATTATGTAGCTGGACAATATATACTCATGTATGCACATATATATATAGTGTTGATGAAAACGAATATGTATACACACATATATCTTATATATACATACATATTATAATATGACAATTACATTTACCTAGGAGAAGGATATTGTTATTATTCCCATTTTCAAATGAAGAGACTGAAGTTTTGGAAGTAACTTTTTCCATCATAGCTCAAGTTTATATCCTTTGTATATAACTTTTTCCATCCATAAGCTCAAGCTTATATCCTTTGTATCAAGACTACATCTCTCTGCTTGAGGAATGTACACTTGAGCAGATTCAGAGTCTATGCTTTCACCATATACTCCCCCAGCTTTCTATAAAATATTTTTAATATTGCCATAGAACAGTATCTAACATACAGTAAACACTCGGTAAATACTGGCTGTTGCTAACATGAACGTCAGCTGTTGTTAATATTGCTGCATCACTGCTAACACTGCTGTTGCTGCTGTGATGGTTGTATCTGATCTGGCAACACCCCCACCCACCCACCCACTCACCCTGGCCTGCTCAGCCACCTTATCTTGACAAATTGCCAGACAGCAATGCCCTACTTTCTGCCATACCTTCATCTGTCACCACTCCAGATTTTCAGACGGGCATTTCCCTCCATGTTTGCACATATGATTCAGCCCCACTTCCTCAGCAGCATTGCCTGGACTTGCCTAACAAGCAGAAAACTTTCCCAAAGGATCTGTCTACTTTAAGAACATGATCTCTTTGAAGCAGTCAATCTTCTCATAATGCTGCAGTTTGAGGTGCTTTCTTTCTGGTGAGGCTCACAACACAGGCAGCTGGCTGCAGGGTCCAAGGTACTGACTTGCTAGAGTACTCCTTGCCCAGCTGCAGGGCTCACTCTCCTGTTTCTTCCCCTTTTCTTCCCACTTTTGTGAGGATATTTATACATTTTCCATTCTGGGAATTACTATATAGGGGGGTTCAAAATTTTTACCTCTTCCTTTTTGAGATTTCTTTTTGGTGGGAGAGGGATTGGAGTGAGCCTGAAAATTAAATTAACATAAGACAAATCAACAGGAGAAAAGCATACAGATATATTTAATACAAGTTTTATGTGGCACAGGAGCCTTCATAAGGAAATGAAGACTCAAAGTTGCAGTTAGAGCCAGACACATGTATGCTGAGTTGGACAAAGAGTAGTAAACTGTGAAACATGCTAAGGCTCAGACCAGGGCAGAGAAGTGACTAGAGAGATAAGCTTAGTTGAGCAAGGTTTGTTTGTACAGATCTCCCTCAGCTTCAACTTCCAGTCCTTGGTGATAAGAATGGCAATTTCCTTTTGGTAAAGAGAGGAAATCTTTCACATGGGAATTTCCTCTTCTGGTTTTAAGGAAGAAAATGAAGGTCAGAGAAATCTTCTTGCACAAGCTGTTTTTTCAAGTGCTTTTGACTCAAAATACTTAATATGCCAGAGTAGCATTTTTGGAGCTTGCATATTCTTAACCCCTTCAACCATTAATAGCTTTACTGTGACTAGATTGTTCCTCTGTCTGAAGACCAAAAATATCCAAAACCTTTGTAACTCAACTATTGTCTGCTGGGAGGAAAGTACTCACCATATAACCCTACATAAGCCTTGCCCCAGACACCATAAAGGGAGGGAAGATCCAGGCCTAAAGTTGACTGGGGTTTTACTCCAGCAATGAAGAGGTTGCGATTGTTTCAGTAATATTCGGACTAGCACATACAAGCATGTTTTAATAAAGTCCACTAGGATAAGAGATGAGGTTGTGAATCCCTTGAATGACTCTGAAAACCATCTGAAGCAGTGGTTTTCTACCTTTTCTCTCTGTTAGAATTTACTTGGGCAAATGTTTAAAAATTCCCAGTGCTCAAGCCAATTGCATCTGGAACTCTGGCATGGGGACCCCACCACCAGTATTTTTAGAATTTCCCACATGATTTTAGTGTGCAGCCCATTCTGAGACCCACCAACTCTACAGTGGCACTTCTCAAACTTGAATGTGTCTTTGATGCATCTAGTGTCTTGTGAAAAGGCAGGTTTTGATGCAGTAGGTGTGGTTGGGGCTTCCAACATGCTTCCAATAATTCCAGGCATGTTGATGCTGCTGGTCACACACAGGTTGCATGGCCCTAGGGTGTAGTTCTGTTGCCAAAAAATGGTACTACAGGTCCTTAGGGGACAAAGGACGAACCTGCACTTCAAGAGGGTCAGTTATCAATTCTGTCAGTGGCTGCTCATCAGAATTCATGTTTGGATTTTTTTAAAAGTCAGATATTGATTTATTGGTCTGGAGTAAGGCTACTTGTCTATACATGTATCATCTATATTTTAAAAAATCTCCTTAGGTAAATATAGAACACAGTTATGGTTGAGGAGTGCTGATAAAAGTAGAAAAAAACTAAGTAAATTCATTATCTCAAAAATATATTGCCATAGGCTTGAGCTATGGATTTTTGCAAAAAAAAAAATAGAGCATTGGCCTAGGATACCAGGATTTTCTCTCTGGAATCTACATTTATCCATGGACATACATCAAAGAAGTTAGAGAACTGAAATGATTGGAAATATCAGTACAATGCTGAAAACTCAACTTTAACTTCCAACCAAAAAGGTGAGGTGATGCTAGAGAGAATCCAAGCTTAGCCCAGCAGATTAGCTGCACACTTCCCTACCCCACATACACAACACACGTATGCATCACATACACACACCTCACACATATGTAACATCCACACCACCCATACAACACATAGTCTGAACATACACACAAAGTACACAACATGCACACACTCACACACATACTCCACATACAAATACATACCCCACACATACACAACACACATCACCCATAGTACACAGCACACATATCAATATACACACACCACACACCCCACATACAACACACTACGTGCACAACAAATAAACCATCCCCACACATAAACACACTACACACTATATAGCACATGTACAACACATGATCACACCACACAAACATTCCTTGCACACTTGACACATAGGCACACACCACACACACATCCTACCTGGACACGTATCCTTTCAGCTTATGAATATTTTTCAATTTAGCATTGACAGTGATCATATGAGAAAGTATTGACAGTGATCATATGAGAAGGTAGCTTAACCTATCCCCAAAGGACAGGTTATCCTCCAAACAACAGGTGGGAAGACACAGAGCATAGCAGGAGGATTCATGGTTTCCCTCAGAGCCACGTGGGTGGTGGGAGCTTGCTTGCACCCTGCCTTGACTGCAGCCTCATTTCCAGTCTCATGTCTCACTGGCGCAGAATTGGCATCTTCCATGCTTCTAATTAATCATACTTCTCTTTAATCATTTCATAAAATATTGAACTTAGAGCTAAAACCATCATTGCCCAATAAAACTATAGCTGAATAAAAAACCTTTATTCGTGCTTAGAATTTTGCTATTCTGGAATCTGTAGGTTCTTTTTTCTGTGTCAGGAATCCAGGAGCAGCTACCTGTTGTCCCGGCATCCACAGCTGTTCATCAGTGAGGTGATTGCAGCTGTGCTCCTGGAGGCCCTGGGAAAAGCATTGGAAACCTCTCTGAGCCAAAACAAAGGCACACAGGACCTTCCATGAACACAGGAGGGGCTCTGCCCTGCATCCTCTGTGGGGTGAGAGACACCACCAGTTACCAGTTACCAAAGCCAGACAGCAGAAGTCAAAGTGCTTGGGGAATGAACCCTTGATTCTTCTCTGTTCACACCACACATACTGAATCACTGAAGTCAGCTGATTTTACCACTGAGTACTGCTCCCATTCCTCCTCTATACCCATCCGCCCCTACATTCAGTGAGACTCTTTCTCTCTCTAAGACAGATGCAGCACCTTCCTAACTGGCTTCTTTGCTCATGTGGTCTCAATCCAAACACCCACTGCCACCACTGGCACATTTATTCATCCATTTCAGAAACGTCCCAGAGCATCATCTGCTTATTAAATGCTATGTATGCTGCCCAGCATGGAGAAAGGAGTAAGACATGGCCTGATGCCTTCAAAGATCTATCCTAGAGGAAAACAGGTCAGAACTCCAACATGTGCTCAAATACTTAGTAAGAGCCAGGCACTGTGTTAGAGGTGGGGACAAACAAAACAACATTTCTTTCCTCTATTGTGGTAATATAAATCCTCCTTCTAAAAGCAAGCAAATGACCTTACAAAAACATTCCAACTAATTTAGGCTGGCAGATTCCAGACAAAGACTAAGTGAGCAGCTGGTAGGAAGGACAGGGATGTAGCTAAGCCTCAAGGATTTGAACATTCCCCACGATGGTTTTCCATCTCTTTTCTCTATGTATTGGCTTCATTTTCAACACATGGCAGCCAAATTCTCCAGAGCGTCTTCTTATGCCTTTCTCTACCAGAAAACACTGGTCTTTCTGCAATCCAATCTGGATGCTGGAGTAGGCCCTGCTTGCCTTCTGCGCCCACCCTAGACAGACACACCATGAGCAGGGGCACAGCACAGGAGCGTGGCAGCTCCTGGGCAACTGGAATGAGCCAGGGAGGGGAGTTCTCCTTTCAGAAGGGGGAAGGAGTACACAAGAGTCCACCAGGCTGAGGAATCAGGGGGCTGGGAAGCCATGTGCTGGGTACATGAGATGGGTGTGACCTGAGGGCTAACTCCATTAGCAGTCCAGCCTTAACCAGCCTTGCTTGCATTTACTCACTTCTCTAGCCTTAAAACTCCCACTCACAAGTCACAAACAGGACAAACTGAACTCCTGCTTGTGTCCTTCTAAACTCTGGCTATGGGTCACTATGGTAATCAGTGCTTAAAGTTGCTTCTCAAGAATTTGGGGGGAGCTCAAACCAATTAGGACCACTGACCCTTCAATTGGCCTGCATGAATGCCCAAGGGTGATCTTTTGATGTTGGAGGGCAAAAAACTCCTCCCTAAGATCCTGCTAATGCCGCTATTTCTGAGTGTGTGTCCCGTTAAGAGCCACGTAGCACAATTAGTCTGAGCAGAAGCCCCAACCTTTTCCATTTGCCAGTCATCTTTCCCACACTTTAGACCACCCGCTTCCTATCCTATAAATAATGTCAAACCGTATTTTCAAGGAGACAGATTGAGACCTGTTTGGCCGCCTCATCAATAAAACCTTTCTCCTTTGCAAAACCCCATCTTCACAAGGGTTGGCTCACTGCATATGGGCAGAACAGCCCTGGTCTAGTGTCAGGTAGAGTCCTGATCTAACTTCAGCATAAAAGCCTGGAAAGCAGCTTCCATGTTATAACTTCTTACATAAAGCAGAACTTTGGCATTTTAATGGCAAGTAATCCCAGACTTTCATTTTTAAATGAGGCTCAATAAAGTTATTTTTATTTGGGGGTAAAAAATTGGTTGACTTTAAACAGAGTGCTTAAAATAAGCTATAGGTAGTAACTTCAATTGTCCATGGAACCCACGACCTGGGAGAGGGGAGACCTGGTACCATCAAGCTGAGTTCATGCCAGGATTTCCTCCAGATACCTGGTGGGTAGGGCTGTGCCATAACTAATCTGGGTACATTTAAAGAAAGCAAGTGGCAGTATAAGAGGAAAGGAGGGACAGACTGTGTTGGTGATTCTTTTTGGGTACTTCTAAGACCACTGGATGCCATCTAGAAACAGATGTAAGTGGAACTGACTGGTGTTAATCTCTACTGGACACACCCTCCATTCCCAGCACCCTCTCCAGATAAATGACTCAGGGGACTGCAGAAGCCTTTTTATGTTGAAAAGTGTCGGGCTTCAGTGTGAGGGGAATGATGTGTTTCAGAGGCTGTACCCTCACGTGACTGCCTTCTCAGGAGATCCAAGATTTCTCAGAAAAATCTCTTTGGCTTGAGGGACAAATCTCCTTTTATCACACCCACAACTTTATCCATGTCACCTTGAAAAAGTATGTAGATTTACTGATCAACACCATCTTGTAGTTAGCAATATTAGCTTGGGTGTGGCCAGCAGTATTTGGTACTCAATTCTCTGTGCATTCTCCTGGATGTGAAATTCCTATTTTCCAGTCCGATGAGTTGCATGCTGTCACTGTGAAGAAATGTTTCCCATAGCCACAACTGGCAAGCTAACCCACCTAAGTGACAAGGTGACAGTACTCTGAAGCTGGGCAGGTGCTATGCCCATTACCTAGCACTGTGGGGTCCCCCTCTGAGAATGCCCCTGGGGGCAGCCCTTTGCTGAGGGCTTCTGAGAGACTAGAGTGAAGATTTGGGATCAGGATCCTTTGGGTCAGCCCAGAGTATGTGGTGGTGAAAATGGAAAAATTGAAGTGGTTCAGGCCTGGCTTGTTAGGGAAACTTCAAGTCCATTTCAAAAAGGGGACAAATGCTTCTAAAGGAGTTTCTCATCCTTCCTTCACCCCTGAAATTTCAAAATGGCAGGTGAAAGGAAGCCACTTTGGGCTGGAGGAAGGTCCAAGACAGAGGCACTCAGGGGCAGCAAGCAGGGAGCAGCAGTCAGCAAGAGCAGCACTCCAGAGTTTTGTCTCTACCTCTTAGAAACTGGGTAACCTCCAGACACTCATTTTATCCCACAGGAGAGACCCTGTAAAAACATTACCTACTTCCCCTACTAGGGTGCCATGGCACTCTCTTGCCAGGCATAGAACTGTATAAAACTGTATATATTCTCTACCTGCAATTCTAAACTCTTGGCACTGTCCTCCATTCTCACACCAAGCTCTGGAAACCTGACCCCCATGGAGTCCAGATTCTTAGGTATTTTTTCAAGAGGTGTGGACAGGGCATGGAGTGCTGCTGGTCAGTGCTGATTCTGTGGCATAAGAGTAGGGAGAAGACGGTCAGCTGAGAGGGAACCATACAGGAGTGGCGGTGCCCCGAGGCACAGAGCAGCAGCTGCCGTAGGAACAATAGGGCTCACACCCCAGGGGATATTCTGGAGTCACACCCCCTGTCTCTCTGGGCAACCAGATGAGGCTGGGCATCTTCTGTGGTGGTAGCCACTGGCAGAACAGATCTGGGATGGAAACGCAGGTCCTGTGAGTAAAGGGTATGCCTGAAGTGGTACCAGCCTGGGCAGACCACGGGGACTAGAATACCCGTGCTCAGAGACAGCAGACTACCAAGGCAGAGCTGACCCAGAGGACCACTTTACTGAGCCTAAGACAGACTCAGCACTCAGGGAAGCAAAGCTGAGACAAAAGCAGGCAGACGGAGCCTGGAACTGACAGCTGAGTGTGAACTCTAACTGGCCTACCCCAACACAAGCTGCAGCCGAGACCAGGCAGCCACACAGAACGAGCCTAAGTCACAGTTTCTGTGAACTCAAACAGCATCTGATCCACAGGAGAATATAGCTGGGACAGAAACAAATTCGGTGAAGTTATTCTGTTCTGTCAGCAACATCAATCAGGGGCCGGGATGGAACTGAGTGAACCACCCCAACCTCCATTAAGCACCCAAGGTTGTCAGGCCTCACCTCCCCCTGCTGGATAGTGGCAGACAGCAGTGGCCTGGATGAGGAGACATAGATCTCCTTGTGACTCAGGCAGGCACAAACCCCTGGAGCATCTGCTCATTGAAGGGAACTGGGTCACAGCTCTGCGGAGTGACCAGTGACTTGGTGTGACAAAGGAGCAAAGTGGGGAAGGAGGCATCAACCTTCCCAGACTAATTTATTTGCTGGGTGGGTCCTCCTGACCTCACGGAGCACCAGAGCGAGTCATACTTGAGCTGCCAGCAGACCCCTGCTATCTACTTGCCAGACACCTTTTGAACTCACCCACCTGAGACAGGTACTGCGACAATTGATTTGGACAACTGGGCCAATCACCCGAGGACTATCTAAGTGGTACCCTGGGTGTGTGTTTATGGGAAGGTTTGATTTTTCTTTTCCAATTCTTGCCTGCAGGGGGGCGGGGGAAGACTTAATTGCTGGTGTTTTTCCAAAGCTGAGACTTCAACGCAGAGCAACTGATTCACTAAGGTAGGACAGAGACCGGCTGAAAACAAGACAGAGTCACATAGCCCCACCACACCAACCAGGTCCCCAGTTTCTCAAGCCGTAGCACCGTACGGGTCCTTGGCAAAGCTCTAGGGGAAAAGGTACACACAAGTCCCAGCTTTTGGGCAAAGGGCTGGTTAATCACTACTCCTGGAGCCCCCAACCCAACTTCTCTTTATCTGCTCATCTAGTAAAAAGGTGTAAAATAACCATGGGGTGGAATCAGTGGAAAAACTCTGGTAACATGAATAACCAGAGTAGACCATACCCCCTCCCCTCCTCCCCAAGGACAGATATGTTGGGCATAACTGAAGATCCCACCATAAACAGATGGTTGAGATATCAGAAATCGAATTAAGAATTTGGATTACAAACAAGACTAATAGAATATATGAAAAGTTGAAATTAGAAATTCCAGGAGCATTTCAAAGTTGTCTCAAGAATTCAACGAATTCAAAGACAAAATTGCCAAAAATTTTGACACACTGGGATAAGAATTTGAAGCCCTTAAAGATCTGAAAAATACAGTAGAATCCCTCAGTAACAGAATGGAGCAAGCAGAAGAAAGGATTTCTGACATTGAAGACAAAGCTTTTGAACGCTCTCAAACTCTCAAAGATGAAAAGAAATGGAGAGCAAAATGGATCATTCTCTCAGAGAGCTCTGGGATAATTCAAAGAAAACTTATATTCACCTCATAGGAACCCGAGAAGGTGACAAAGTGGCTTCACAAGACCCAGATGCTCTTCTTCATGAAATTATAAAAGATAACTCTCCAGACACTTCAGAATTCTAAGAGATTCTGAAATTCAGATACCAGACAGTTTCAGAACTCCAGCACAACACAACTCAAATAAGACATCTCCCAGGCACATCATAATTAACTTCAGTAAAGTTAATATGAAGGAAAAAATTCTGAAAGCAGCCAGATGGAAAAAAAAACCATAACCTCCAAGGGGAAGAATATTAGAATGACTGCAGATCTCTCTGCTGAAACCTTTCAAGCTAGAAGAGGGTGGTTATCAACTTTAAATCTCCTAAAACAAAATAACGTTCAACCCAGGATCCTGTATCCAGCTAAACTGAGTTTCATTTATGATGGAGAAATTAAATACTTTAATGATATTCACATGTTGAAGAAATTTACCATAAGTAAACCAGCCCTCCAGGATATTCTCAGGCCTATCCTCCATAATGACCAGTGAAATCCTCCACCAAAAAAGTAAACTCACTCAGAACCTTTTGATCAAACTTCCAACTTCCACATGTTCACTGAACTTTTGAAAAACTTGATACCCAAAATTCTATCAGGTTTATCAATATTCTCAATTAATGTGAATGTCTTAAATTGTCCTCTAAAGAGGCACAGGTTGGCTGACTGGATACAAAAACTCAGGCCAGATATCTACTGCATACAAGAATCTCATCTTATCTTAAAAGATAAACAGAGACTCAGGGGGAAGGGATGGTCATCTATATTTCAGGCAAAAGGAAATAAGAAAAAAGCTGATGTTGCAATTCTATTTGTAGATACAATAGGCTTTAAACCAACAAAGGTAAAGAAGAATAAGAATGGTAACTTCATATTTGTTAAGGGTAATACTCAATATGATGAGATTTCAATTATTAATATTTATGCACCCAACCAGAATGCGCCTCAATTTATGAGAAATTCTAACAGAAATGAGCAACTTGATTTCCTCCATCTCCATAATAGTCAAAGATTTTAACACTCCTTTGGCAGTGTTGGATAGATCCTCCAATAAGAAGCTGAGCAAAGAAATTTTAGATTTAAAGTTAACCATTCAACATTTGGATTTAACAGACATCTGCAAAACATTTCATCCCAACAAAACTTAATACACATTCTTCTCATCAGCCCACAGAACATACTGCAAAATCAATCACATCTTAGGTAACAAATCTAACTTCAGCAAATTTAAAGGAATAGAAATTATTCCTTGAATCTTCTTGGACCACCATGGAATAAAAGTTGAACTCAGTAACAACAGGAATCTGCATACTCATACAAAAACATGGAAGCTAAATAACCTTATGCTGAAAGATAGCTGGGTCATAGACAAGATTAAGGAGGAAATTCCAAAATTTTTGGAACAAAACAATAGTAAAGACATGAATTATCAGAATCTCTGGGATACTGCAAGGGCTGTCCTAAGAGGGAAATTTATAGCACTGCAAGCCTTCTTCAAGAGAATGGAAAGGGAGGAAGTTAACAATTTAATGAGACATCTCAAGCAACTAGAAAAGGAAGAACATTCCAATCCCAAACACAGCAGAAGAAAAGAAATAACCAAAATCCAAGCAGAATTAAATGAAATTGAAAAAAAAAATTATACAACAGATCAATAAATGAAAAAGTTTGTTTTTTGAAAAGGTCAACAAAATAGATAAACCTTTGGCTAACCTAATCAGGGAAAAAAGGGAGTGAAATCTCTAATTTCATCAGTCAGAATGGCAAAGATGAAATAACAACAGACTCCTCAGAAATTCAAAAAATCCTTAATGAATATTACAAGAAACTTTATTCTCAGAAATATGAAAATCTGAAGGAAATTGACCAATACTTGGAAGCACACCACCTTTTAAGACTTAACCAGAATAAAGTGGAAATGTTAACAGACCTATATCAAGTTCTGAAATAGTATCAACTATACAAAATCTCCCTAAAAAGAAAAGCCCAGGACCAAATGGCTTTATGTCAGAATTCTACCAAACCATTAAAGAGGAACTAGTACCTATATTATTCAACCTTTTCCAAAATATAGAAAAAGAAGGGATACTACCCAACACGTTCCATGAAGCAAACATTACCTTGAACCCCAAACCAACAAATAACCCAACAAGAAAAGAAAATTATAGACGAATATCACTAATGAATTTAGATGCAAAAATATTCAACAAGATCCTAACAAACAGAATCCAGCAACACATCAAACAAATTATACACCATGACCAAGTGGGTTTTATCTCAGGGTCTCAAGGCTGGTTCAATATATGTAAATCTATAAATATAATTCAGCACATATACAAATTAAAAAAGACCATATGATTCTCTCAATTGATGCAAGAAAAAATGCTTTTGATAATATCCAGCATCCCTTCATGATCAGAACACTCAAGAAAATTGGTATAGAAGGGACATTTCTTAAACTAATAAAGGCCATCTACAGCAAACTCACAGCCAATATCATATTGAATGAAGTTAAATAGAAATCATTTCCACTCAGATCAGGAACTAGGCATGGTTGCCCATTGTCTCCACTGCTCTTTAACATTGTAATGGAAGTTTTAGCCGTCACAATTAGGGAAGAAGAGGCAATCAAGGGTATCCATGTGGGGTCAGAAGAGATCAAACTTTCACTCTTCGCAGATGATATGATTGTATATCTGGAAAGCACCAGGGATGCTACTACAAAACTCTTAGAAGTGATTAAGGAATACAGAAGTGTCTCAGGTTACAAAATCAACACTCATAAATCGGTAGCCTTTATATATACCAACAATAGCCAAGCTGAAAAAACAGTCAAGGACTCTATTCCCTTCACAGTAGTGCCAAAGAAGAGGAAATATTTGGGAGTTTATCTAACAAAGGACGTGAAAGATCTCTATAAAAATAACTATGAAACTCTAAGAAAAGAAATAGCTGAAAATGTTAACAAATGGAAAAACATACCATGCTCATGGCTGGGAAGAATCAACATTGTTAAAATGTC